>JAGTYA010001240.1:0-12716 GCA_024291935.2 Okapia johnstoni | reverse complement strand
GCAGGGTCTCTTCCTTAAAGTCAAAAAAGGTAGCCCAAGGGACTGCTTATTCAGTCTTCCCTGGTGCAAGAGGTGTTTGGCTGTGAAGACGCCAGAACAATGGCCTCTGCTCCCAGGGCCTAAGTTTCCCAGTCAGAACAGACCTAGTCTCCAGAGCTCTCTGCTACAGAGCAGACATGGGGAAAAAGCGCTGTGGAGGGTGCCTTCACGTTCCAGGGGCACTGTCGAAGCCTTACCCTGGGCTTTGGAGCCTAGGCACTGTGGCCTCTTTCACTGACTTTCCAGGTATCACTTCCCAGCCCCTTGTGATTTTCAGCCAGATGCAGCCTTGCAGGGTCTCTTCCTTAGAGTCAAAAAAGGTAGCCCAAGGGACTGCTTATTCAGTCTTCCCTGGTGCAAGAGGTGTTTGGCTGTGAAGACGCCAGAACAATGGCTCTGCTCCCAGGGCCTCAGTTTCCCAGTCAGAACAGACCTAGTCTCCAGAGCTCTCTGCTACAGAGCAGACATGGGGAAAAAGCGCTGTGGAGGGTGCCTTCACGTCCCCAGGGCACTGTCGAAGCCTTACCTGGGCTTTGGATCCTAGGCACTGTGGCCTCTTTCACTGACTTTCCAGGTATCACTTCCCAGCCCCTTGTGATTTTCAGCCAGATGCAGCCTTGCAGGGTCTCTTCCTTAGAGTCAAAAAAGGTAGCCCAAGGGACTGCTTATTCAGTCTTCCCTGGTGCAAGAGGTGTTTGGCTGTGAAGACGCCAGAACAATGGCTCTGCTCCCAGGGCCTCAGTTTCCCAGTCAGAACAGACCTAGTCTCCAGAGCTCTCTGCTACAGAGCAGACATGGGGAAAAAGCTCTGAGGAGGGTTCCTTGAGGCTCCAGGCCTTGTCGAAGCCCTTACCCGGGCTTTGGGCCTAGGCACTGTGGCCTCTTTCACTGACTTTCCAGGTATCACTTCCCAGCCCCTTGTGATTTTCAGCCAGATGCAGCCTTGCAGGGTCTCTTCCTTAGAGTCAAAAAAGGTAGCCCAAGGGACTGCTTATTCAGTCTTCCCCTGTGCAAGAGGTGTTTGGCTGTGAAGACGCCAGAACAATGGCTCTGCTCCCAGGGCTCAGTTTCCCAGTCAGAACAGACCTAGTCTCCAGAGCTCTCTGCTACAGAGCAGACATGGGGAAAAAGCTCTGTGGAGGGTTCCTTCACGTTCCAGGGCACTTGTCGAAGCCTTACCTGGGCTTTGGAGCCTAGGCACTGTGGCCTCTTTCACTGACTTTCCAGGTATCACTTCCCAGCCCCTTGTGATTTTCAGCCAGATGCAGCCTTGCAGGGTCTCTTCCTTAGAGTCAAAAAAGGTAGCCCAAGGGACTGCTTATTCAGTCTTCCCTGGTGCAAGAGGTGTTTGGCTGTGAAGACGCCAGAACAATGGCTCTGCTCCCAGGGCCTCAGTTTCCCAGTCAGAACAGACCTAGTCTCCAGAGCTCTCTGCTACAGAGCAGACATGGGGAAATAGCTCTGAGGAGGGTTCCTTCACGTTCCAGGGCACTGTCGAGCCTTACCTGGGCTTTGGAGACGAGGCACTGTGGCCTCTTTCACTGACTTTCCAGGTATCACTTCCCAGCCCCTTGTGATTTTCAGCCAGATGCAGCCTTGCAGGGTCTATTCCTTAGAGTCAAAAAAGGTAGCCCAAGGGACTGCTTATTCAGTCTTCCCTGGTGCAAGAGGTGTTTGGCTGTGAAGACGCCAGAACAATGGCTCTGCTCCCAGGGCCTCAGTTTCCCAGTCAGAACAGACCTAGTCTCCAGAGCTCTCTGCTACAGAGCAGACATGGGGAAAAAGCGCTGTGGAGGGTGCCTTCACGTTCCAGGGCACTGTCGAAGCCTTACCTGGGCTTTGGAGCCTAGGCACTGTGGCCTCTTTCACTGACTTTCCAGGTATCACTTCCCAGCCCCTTGTGATTTTCAGCCAGATGCAGCCTTGCAGGGTCTCTTCCTTAGAGTCAAAAAAGGTAGCCCAAGGGACTGCTTATTCAGTCTTCCCTGGTGCAAGAGGTGTTTGGCTGTGAAGACGCCAGAACAATGGCTCTGCTCCCAGGGCCTCAGTTTCCCAGTCAGAACAGACCTAGTCTCCAGAGCTCTCTGCTACAGAGCAGACATGGGGAAAAAGCTCTGAGGAGGGTGCCTTGAGGCTCCCTGCCTTGTCGAAGCCCTACCTGGGCTTTGGGGCCTAGGCACTGTGGCCTCTTTCACTGACTTTCCAGGTATCACTTCCCAGCCCCTTGTGATTTTCAGCCAGATGCAGCCTTGCAGGGTCTCTTCCTTAGAGTCAAAAAAGGTAGCCCAAGGGACTGCTTATTCAGTCTTCCCTGGTGCAAGAGGTGTTTGGCTGTGAAGACGCCAGAACAATGGCTCTGCTCCCAGGGCCTCAGTTTCCCAGTCAGAACAGACCTAGTCTCCAGAGCTCTCTGCTACAGAGCAGACATGGGGAAAAAGCTCTGAGGAGGGTTCCTTGAGGCTCCCTGGCCTTGGGAAGCCCTACCCTGGGTGCTTTGGAGCCTAGGCACTGTGGCCTCTCTCTTCACTGACTTTCCAGGTATCACTTCCCAGCCCCTTGTGATTTTCAGCCAGATGCAGCCTTGCAGGGTCTCTTCCTTAGAGTCAAAAAAGGTAGCCCAAGGGACTGCTTATTCAGTCTTCCCTGGTGCAAGAGGTGTTTGGCTGTGAAGACGCCAGAACAATGGCTCTGCTCCCAGGGCCTCAGTTTCCCAGTCAGAACAGACCTAGTCTCCAGAGCTCTCTGCTACAGAGCAGACATGGGAAAAAGCGCTGTGGAGGGGTGCCTTCACGTTCCAGGGCACTGTCGAAGCCTTACCTGGGCTTTGGAGCCTAGGCACTGTGGCCTCTTTCACTGACTTTCCAGGTATCACTTCCCAGCCCCTTGTGATTTTCAGCCAGATGCAGCCTTGCAGGGTCTCTTCCTTAGAGTCAAAAAAGGTAGCCCAAGGGACTGCTTATTCAGTCTTCCCTGGTGCAAGAGGTGTTTGGCTGTGAAGACGCCAGAACAAATGGCTCTGCTCCCAGGGCCTCAGTTTCCAGTCAGAACAGACCTAGTCTCCAGAGCTCTCTGCTACAGAGCAGACATGGGGAAATAGCTCTGAGGAGGGTTCCTTGAGGCTCCCTGCCTGTCGAAAGCCCTACCCGGGTGCTGGGGCCTAGGGCACTGTGGCCTCTTTCACTGACTTTCCAGGTATCACTTCCCAGCCCCTTGTGATTTTCAGCCAGATGCAGCCTTGCAGGGTCTCTTCCTTAGAGTCAAAAAAGGTAGCCCAAGGGACTGCTTATTCAGTCTTCCCTGGTGCAAGAGGTGTTTGGCTGTGAAGACGCCAGAACAATGGCTCTGCTCCCAGGGCCTCAGTTTCCCAGTCAGAACAGACCTAGTCTCCCAGAGCTCTCTGCTACAGAGCAGACATGGGGAAAAAGCGCTGAGGAGGGTGCCTTCACGTTCCCTGGCACTGTCGAAGCCTTACCTGGTGCTGGAGCCTAGGCACTGTGGCCTCTTTCACACTGACTTTCCAGGTATCACTTCCCAGCCCCTTGTGATTTTCAGCCAGATGCAGCCTTGCAGGGTCTCTTCCTTAGAGTCAAAAAAGGTAGCCCAAGGGACTGCTTATTCAGTCTTCCCTGGTGCAAGAGGTGTTTGGCTGTGAAGACGCCAGAACAATGGCTCTGCTCCCAGGGCCTCAGTTTCCCAGTCAGAACAGACCTAGTCTCTAGAGCTCTCTGCTACAGAGCAGACATGGGGAAATAGCTCTGAGGAGTGTTTCTTGACGTTCCCTGGCTTGGGGGAAGCCCTACCTGGGCGGTGGGGCCTAGGCACTGTGGCCTCTTTCACTGACTTTCCAGGTATCACTTCCCAGCCCCTTGTGATTTTCAGCCAGATGCAGCCTTGCAGGGTCTCTTCCTTAGAGTCAAAAAAGGTAGCCCAAGGGACTGCTTATTCAGTCTTCCCTGGTGCAAGAGGTGTTTGGCTGTGAAGACGCCAGAACAATGGCTCTGCTCCCAGGGCCTCAGTTTCCCAGTCAGAACAGACCTAGTCTCCAGAGCTCTCTGCTACAGAGCAGACATGGGGAAAAAGCTCTGAGGAGGGTGCCTTGACGTTCCAGGGCACTGGGGAAGCCCTACCCGGGGCTTTGGGGCCTAGGCACTGTGGCCTCTTTCACTGACTTTCCAGGTATCACTTCCCAGCCCCTTGTGATTTTCAGCCAGATGCAGCCTTGCAGGGTCTCTTCCTTAGAGTCAAAAAAGGTAGCCCAAGGGACTGCTTATTCAGTCTTCCCTGGTGCAAGAGGTGTTTGGCTGTGAAGACGCCAGAACAATGGCTCTGCTCCCAGGGCCTCAGTTTCCCAGTCAGAACAGACCTAGTCTCCAGAGCTCTCTGCTACAGAGCAGACATGGGGAAAAAGCTCTGTGGAGGGTTCCTTCACGTTCCCTGGCACTGTCGAAGCCTTACCCGGGCTTTGGAGCCTAGGCACTGTGGCCTCTTTCACACTGACTTTCCAGGTATCACTTCCCAGCCCCTTGTGATTTTCAGCCAGATGCAGCCTTGCAGGGTCTCTTCCTTAGAGTCAAAAAAGGTAGCCCAAGGGACTGCTTATTCAGTCTTCCCTGGTGCAAGAGGTGTTTGGCTGTGAAGACGCCAGAACAATGGCTCTGCTCCCAGGGCCTCAGTTTCCCAGTCAGAACAGACCTAGTCTCCAGAGCTCTCTGCTACAGAGCAGACATGGGGAAAAAGCTCTGAGGAGGGTGCCCTTGACGTTCCAGGGCACTGTCGAAGCCTTACCTGGGCTTTGGAGCCTAGGCACTGTGGCCTCTTTCACTGACTTTCCAGGTATCACTTCCCAGCCCCTTGTGATTTTCAGCCAGATGCAGCCTTGCAGGGTCTCTTCCTTAGAGTCAAAAAAGGTAGCCCAAGGGACTGCTTATTCAGTCTTCCCTGGTGCAAGAGGTGTTTGGCTGTGAAGACGCCAGAAACAATGGCTCTGCTCCCAGGGCCTCAGTTTCCCAGTCAGAGAACAGACCTAGTCTCCAGAGCTCTCTGCTACAGAGCAGACATGGGGAAAAAAGCTCTGAGGAGGGTGCCTTCACGTTCCAGGGCACTGTCGAAGCCTTACCTGGGCTTTGGAGCCTAGGCACTGTGGCCTCTTTCACTGACTTTCCAGGTATCACTTCCCAGCCCCTTGTGATTTTCAGCCAGATGCAGCCTTGCAGGGTCTCTTCCTTAGAGTCAAAAAAGGTAGCCCAAGGGACTGCTTATTCAGTCTTCCCTGGTGCAAGAGGTGTTTGGCTGTGAAGACGCCAGAACAATGGCTCTGCTCCCAGGGCCTCAGTTTCCCAGTCAGAACAGACCTAGTCTCCAGAGCTCTCTGCTACAGAGCAGACATGGGGAAAAAGCGCTGTGGAGGGTGCCTTCACGTTCCAGGGCACTGTCGAAGCCTTACCTGGGCTTTGGAGCCTAGGCACTGTGGCCTCTTTCACTGACTTTCCAGGTATCACTTCCCAGCCCCTTGTGATTTTCAGCCAGATGCAGCCTTGCAGGGTCTCTTCCTTAGAGTCAAAAAAGGTAGCCCAAGGGACTGCTTATTCAGTCTTCCCTGGTGCAAGAGGTGTGTTTGGCTGTGAAGACGCCAGAACAATGGCTCTGCTCCCAGGGCCTCAGTTTCCCAGTCAGAACAGACCTAGTCTCCAGAGCTCTCTGCTACAGAGCAGACATGGGGAAAAAGCTCTGAGGAGGGTTCCTTGAGGCTCCCTGCCTTGGGGAAGCCCTACCCGGGGCTGGGGCCTAGGCACTGTGGCCTCTTTCACTGACTTTCCAGGTATCACTTCCCAGCCCCTTGTGATTTTCAGCCAGATGCAGCCTTGCAGGGTCTCTTCCTTAGAGTCAAAAAAGTAGCCCAAGGGACTGCTTATTCAGTCTTCCCTGGTGCAAGAGGTGTTTGGCTGTGAAGACGCCAGAACAATGGCTCTGCTCCCAGGGCCTCAGTTTCCCAGTCAGAACAGACCTAGTCTCCAGAGCTCTCTGCTACAGAGCAGACATGGGGAAAAAGCGCTGTGGAGGGTGCCTTCACGTTCCAGGGCACTGTCGAAGCCTTACCTGGGCTTTGGAGCCTAGGCACTGTGGCCTCTTTCACTGACTTTCCAGGTATCACTTCCCAGCCCCTTGTGATTTTCAGCCAGATGCAGCCTTGCAGGGTCTCTTCCTTAGAGTCAAAAAAGGTAGCCCAAGGGACTGCTTATTCAGTCTTCCCTGGTGCAAGAGGTGTTTGGCTGTGAAGACGCCAGAACAATGGCTCTCTGCTCCCAGGGCCTCAGTTTCCCAGTCAGAACAGACCTAGTCTCCAGAGCTCTCTGCTACAGAGCAGACATGTGGAAATAGCTCTGAGGAGGGTGCCTTCACGTTCCAGGGCACTGTCGAAGCCTTACCTGGGCTTTGGAGCCTAGGCACTGTGGCCTCTTTCACTGACTTTCCAGGTATCACTTCCCAGCCCCTTGTGATTTTCAGCCAGATGCAGCCTTGCAGGGTCTCTTCCTTAGAGTCAAAAAAGGTAGCCCAAGGGACTGCTTATTCAGTCTTCCCTGGTGCAAGAGGTGTTTGGCTGTGAAGACGCCAGAACAATGGCTCTGCTCCCAGGGCCTCAGTTTCCCAGTCAGAACAGACCTAGTCTCCAGAGCTCTCTGCTACAGAGCAGACATGGGGAAAAAGCGCTGTGGAGGGTGCCTTCACGTTCCAGGGCACTGTCGAAGCCTTACCTGGGCTTTGGAGCCTAGGCACTGTGGCCTCTTTCACTGACTTTCCAGGTATCACTTCCCAGCCCCTTGTGATTTTCAGCCAGATGCAGCCTTGCAGGGTCTCTTCCTTAGAGTCAAAAAAGGTAGCCCAAGGGACTGCTTATTCAGTCTTCCCTGGTGCAAGAGGTGTTTGGCTGTGAAGACGCCAGAACAATGGCTCTGCCACTGACTTTCCAGGTATCACTTCCCAGCCCCTTGTGATTTTCAGCCAGATGCAGCCTTGCAGGGTCTCTTCCTTAGAGTCAAAAAAGGTAGCCCAAGGGACTGCTTATTCAGTCTTCCCTGGTGCAAGAGGTGTTTGGCTGTGAAGACGCCAGAACAATGGCTCTGCTCCCAGGGCCTCAGTTTCCCAGTCAGAACAGACCTAGTCTCCAGAGCTCTCTGCTACAGAGCAGACATGGGAAATAGCTCTGAGGAGGGTTTCTTCAGGCTCCCTGCCTTGGGGAAGCCTTACCCGGGCTGCTGGGAGCCTAGGCACTGTGGCCTCTTTCACTGACTTTCCAGGTATCACTTCCCAGCCCCTTGTGATTTTCAGCCAGATGCAGCCTTGCAGGGTCTCTTCCTTAGAGTCAAAAAAGGTAGCCCAAGGGACTGCTTATTCAGTCTTCCCTGGTGCAAGAGGTGTTTGGCTGTGAAGACGCCAGAACAATGGCTCTGCTCCCAGGGCCTCAGTTTCCCAGTCAGAACAGACCTAGTCTCCAGAGCTCTCTGCTACAGAGCAGACATGGGGAAATAGCTCTGAGGAGGGTTCCTTGAGGCTCCCAGCCTTGGGGGAAGCCTTACCCGGGCTTTGGAGCCTAGGCACTGTGGCCTCTTTCACTGACTTTCCAGTATCACTTCCCAGCCCCTTGTGATTTTCAGCCAGATGCAGCCTTGCAGGGTCTCTTCCTTAAGTCAAAAAAGGTAGCCCAAGGGACTGCTTATTCAGTTTCTTCCCTGGTGCAAGAGGTGTTTGGCTGTGAAGACGCCAGAACAATGGCTCTGCTCCCAGGCCTCAGTTTCCCAGTCAAACAGACCTAGTCTCCAGAGCTCTCTGCTACAGAGCAGACATGGGGAAATAGCTCTGAGGAGGGTTTCCTTCACGTTCCAGTGCACTGGGGAAGCCCTACCTGGGCTGGGGAGTCCTAGGCACTGTGGCCTCTTTCACTGACTTTCCAGGTATCACTTCCCAGCCCCTTGTGATTTTCAGCCAGATGCAGCCTTGCAGGGTCTCTTCCTTAGAGTCAAAAAAAGGTAGCCCAAGGGACTGCTTATTCAGTCTTCCCTGGTGCAAGAGGTGTTTGGCTGTGAAGACGCCAGAACAATGGCTCTGCTCCCAGGGCCTCAGTTTCCCAGTCAGAACAGACCTAGTCTCCAGAGCTCTCTGCTACAGAGCAGACATGGGGAAAAAGCGCTGAGAGGGGGTCCTTCACGCTCCCTGGGCACTGGGGAAGCCTTACCTGGTGCTTTGGATGCCTAGGCACTGTGGCCTCTTTTTTTGTTTTTCACTGACTTTCCAGGTATCACTTCCCAGCCCCTTGTGATTTTTCAGCCAGATGCAGCCTTGCAGGGTCTCTTCCTTAGAGTCAAAAAAGGTAGCCCAAGGGACTGCTTATTCAGTCTTCCCTGGTGCAAGAGGTGTTTGGCTGTGAAAACCCACCAGAACAATGGCTCTGCTTCCCAGGGCCTCAGTTTCCCAGTCAGAACAGACCTAGTCTCCAGAGCTCTCTGCTACAGAGCAGACATGGGGAAAAAGCGCTGTGGAGGGTGCCTTGACGTTCCAGGGCACTGTCGAAGCCCTACCCGGGGGGGGGGGGGCCTGGGCACTGTGGCATCTTTCCCTGACTTTCCAGTAAATCAATTCCCAGTCACCATGTATTTTTCTACCAGACATGCATGCAGCCTTGCTGGGTCTTTTCGTTAGAGTCAAAAAAAGGTTAGCCAAGGGGAGTGCTTATGCAGTCTTCCCTGTGGCAAGAGGTGTTTGGGCTGTGAAGACGCCAGAACAGTGGCTCAGCTCCCATGCACTCAGGTTTCCCCCATCAGAACAGACCTAGTCTCCAGAGCTCTCATGTTACAGAGCAGACATGTGGAAATAGTCGCTGAGGAGGGTGCCTTCACGTTCCTGGGCACCGGTCGAAGCCTAACTTGGGCTTTGGAGCCTAGCTTCTGTGGCCCTCATTTCACTGAGTTTCCAGGTTTTCACTATTCCCCACACCCCTTGTGATTTTCCATTTCAGCCAGAATTCGCAGCCTTGCATGTGCAGGGTGCTCTTCTTCCTAGAGTCAAAAAAGGGAGCCCAAGAGACTGCTTATTCAGTCTTTCCCGTGTGCAATAGGTGTTTTGGCTGTGAATAACGCTAGAACAATGGCTCTGCTCCCCAGGGCCTCATTTTCCCAGTCAGAACAGACCTAGCTCATCCATAAGCCTTCTGCTACAAAGCAAACATGTGGAAATAACTCTGAGTACGGCTTCCTTTGAGGCTCCCTTTGCCTTGGGGAAACCCTACCCGGGGTGCGGGCGCCTAGGCTCTGTGGCCCCTTCTTTCATCTGACTTTCCAGGTATCAACTCCCACCCCTTGGTGATATTCACCATATTGCAGCCTTGCAGAGGGTCCTCTTCCTTTAGAGTCAACAAATGTAGGCCCTAGGGACTGCTTATTCAGTCTTCCCTGGTGCAAGAGTTTGTTTTGGCTGTGTAATACGCCAGAACAATGGCTCAGCTCCCAGGGCCTTAGTTTCTCAGTCCAGAACAGACTTAGTTTCCCAGAGCTCTCTGCAACAGAGCAGTACATGTGAAAAAAGCACTGTGGAGGGTGCCTTCACGTTCCAGGGCACTGTCGAAGCCTTACCTGGGCTTTTGGAGCCTAGGCACTTAGGCCTCTTTCACTGACAGTTCCAGGTATCACTTCTCACCCCCATGTGATTTTCAGCCATATGCAGCCTTGCAGGGTCATTCTCCTTAGAGTCAAAAAAGGTAGCCCAAGGGACTGCTTATTCAGTCTTCCCCTGGAGAGAGTGTTGTTTGGCTGTGTAGACGCCAAAACAATGTCTCTGCTCCCAGGGCCTAAGTTTCCCCCGTCAGAACAGACCTAGTCATCCCGAGCTCTCAGTTAACAGAGCAAGAACATGTGGAAATAGCTCTGAGGATGGTGCCTACCACGATCCAGGGCACTGTCGAAAGCCTACCTTGGGCATTGGGACCCTAGGCACTCTGTCCTCTTTCAGTGACTTTCCAGGTAAACACATCACGCATGCCCCATTTGTGATTTTTCTGGCCAGATGCAGCATTTCAGGGTCTCTTTCCTTAGAGTTAAGAAAGGTATCCGCAAGGGAACTGCTTATTCAGTCTTCCCTGTGGCAAGAGTGTGTCTGGCTGTGTAAGACCGCCAGAACAATGGCTATGCTCCCATGGCCTCATTTTTCGCAGTCAGAACATGACCTAGCCCTCCCGAGCTCTCCTGCTACAGAGCAACATGGGGAAATAGCTCTTGAGGAAGGTTACCTTTCACGCTATCCATGGCACTGGGGAAGCCCTAACCTGTGCTTTGGAGCCGCGGCACTGTGGGCCTCTTACACTGACGTTATCCAGTTTTATCACTTCCACAGCCCCTTGTGATTTTCAGCCAGATGCAGAGCCTTGGCAGGTTCCTCTTTTCGTTAGAGTCAAAAAAAGTAGCACCCAAGGGACTATGCTAATTTCAGTCTTCCCTGGTGCAAAAAGAGTGTTTGGGCTGTGAGGAAGCCAGAAACAATGGCCCTCTAGAACCCAGGGCCTCAGTTTTCCCATCCATAACAGACGTAAGTCTCCAGAGCTCTCTGCTACAAAGCATACATGGGGAAATAGCTCTGAGGAAGGGTTCATTCACGCTCCCTGGCACTCCGTCGAAGGCCCTACCCGGGCTGTGGAGCCTGGGCTCTTTGGCTTCTTTCACTTCTACTGACTTTGCCAGGTATCACTTCCCAGCCCCTTGTGAATTTTCCAGCCAGATGCAAACCTTGCTGGTCTCTTCCTTAGAGTCAAAAAAGGTAGCCCAATGGAAAACTGCTTATTCAGTCCTTCCCTGGAGCAAGAGGTGTCAGTCTGTGAAGACGCCAGAACAATGGATATGCTGCCAGCGGTCTAATTTTTCCCAGTCAGAACAGACCTACCCTCCAGAGCTCCCTGCTACTGAACCAGACATGGGGAAAAAGCGCAGTGGAGGGTGGCCTCACGTTCTAGGGGCATTTGTCGAAGCATTACCTGTGTGCTGGAGCCTAGGCACTGTGGCCCTCTTTCACCTGACTTTCCAGTAATCACTTCACATCCCCTTTTGATTTTCCAGCCAGATGCAGCCTTGCAGTGTCTTTTCGTCCTTAGAGTCCAAAAAGGTAGCCCATGGTACAGCTTATTCAGTCTTCCCCTGCTACACATGAGAGGGTGTTTGGCTGCGAAGACGCCAGAACAATGGCTCTGCTTCCGGCTGGTGCCGTGCTCAGATTCTCCATCCGGAACAGTCCCATGAGTCCTCCAGAGCTCTCCTGCTACTGAAGGCCGACAAGGGGAAAAAGCTCTGAGGAGGGTTGCCTTGAGGCTCCCTGCCTTGGGGAAGCCCTACCTGGGTGCTGGGGCCTAGGCACAGTGGCCTCTTTCACTGAACACTTTCCAGATATCACTTCCCAGCCCTTTGTGATTTTCAGTCAGATGCAGCCTTGCAGGGTCTCTTCCTTAGAGTCAAAAAAGGTGGAGCCCAAAGGGACTGCTTATTCAAGTCTTCCCTGGTGCAAGAGGTGTTTGGCCTGTGAAGACGCCCAGAAACAATGGCTCTGCTCCCAGGGCCTCAGTTTCCCAGTCAGAACAGACCTAGTCTCCAGAGCTCTCTGCTACAGAGCAGAAATGGGGAAAAAGCGCTGTGGAGGGTGCCTTCAGTTCCAGGCACTGGCGAAGCCTTACCCTGGAATTTAGGACTAGGCACTGTGGGCCTTCTTTCAACCTGACTTTCCCAGGTATCACTTTCCAGCCCCTTGTGATTTTCAGCCCGGATGCAGCCTTGGCAGGTTCTCTTCCTTAGAGTCAAAAAAGGCTAGCCCAGGGACTGCTTATTCGTCTTCCCTGGTGCAAGAGGTGTTTGGCTGTGAAGACGCCTGAGAACAATGGCTCTGCTCCCAGGGCTCAGTTTCCAGTCAGAACAGACCTAGTCTCCAGAGCTCTCTGCTACAGAGCAGACATGGGAAAAAAGCGCTGTGGAGGGTGCCTTCACGTTCCAGGGCAACCTGTCAGAAAGCCTTACCTGGGCTTTTGGAGCCTAGGCACTGTGGCTTCTTTCACTGACTTTCCAGGTATCACTTCCCAGCCCCTGTGTGATTTTCAGCCAGATTGCAGCCTTGCAGGGTCTCTTCTTAGAGTCAAAAAAGGTAGCCCAAGGGACTGCTTATTCAGTCTTCCACTGGTGCAAGAGAGGTTGATTTGGCTGTGTTGGAAGACGCCACGAACAATGGCTTCTGCTCGGCCAGGGCTCTCAGTTTCCCAGGTCAGAACTAGACCTAGTCTCCAGAGCTCTCAGCTACAGAGCAGACATGGGGAAATAGGAAAACGAGGAGGAAAATCGAGCTTGGACCGGGGCTCCAATTCACGTTAGGCCTTGGGGAAGCCCCTTACCAGGGTGCTGGGAGGCACTAGGGCACTGTACTTTGGCCTCTTTCACTGAAATTTCCAGGTATCACTTCCCCAGCCCTCTTGTGATTTTCAGCCAGATTGCAGCCTTTGCAGGGTGGTCTTCCTTAGACGTCAGTGAAAAAAGGTTAATATTAGCCCAATAAGGGACTGGCTTTTTCAGTCTTCCCTCGGTTGCAAGATGGTTGTGTGTTGGCTAGTTGGTGGATGAAGACGGCCCAGAAACGATGGTGGCTCTGCTCCCTGGGCCTCA
>JAGTYA010001239.1:0-12718 GCA_024291935.2 Okapia johnstoni | reverse complement strand
CCAGGGAAGACTGAATACGCAGTCCCTTGGGCTACCTTTTTTGACTCTAAGGAAGAGCTCCAAAGCACAGGTAAGGTTTCGATAGTGCCCTGGAACGTGAAGGCACCCTCCACAGCGCTTTTTCCCCATGTCTGCTCTGTAGCAGAGAGCTCTGGAGACTCGGTCTGTTCTGACTGGGAAACTGAGACCCTGGGAGCAGAGCCATTGTTCTGGCGTCTTCACAGCCAAACACCTCTTGCACCAGGGAAGACTGAATAAGCAGTCCCTTGGGCTACCTTTTTTGACTCTAAGGAAGAGACCCTGCAAGGCTGCATCTGGCTTAAAATCACAAGGGGCTGGGAAGTGATACCTGGAAAGTCAGTGAAAGAGGCCACAGTGCCTAGGCTCCAAAGCCCAAGTAAGGCTTCGACAGTGCCCTGGAACGTGAAGGCACCCTCCACAGCGCTTTTTCCCCATGTCTGCTCTGTAGCAGAGAGCTCTGGAGACTAGGTCTGTTCTGACTGGGAAACAGAGGCCCTGGGAGCAGAGCCATTGTTCTGGCGTCTTCACAGCCAAACACCTCTTGCACCAGGGAAGACTGAATAAGCATTCCTTTGGGCTACCTTTTTTGACTCTAAGGAAGAGACCCTGCAAGGCTGCATCTGGCTGAAAATCACAAGGGGCTGGGAAGTGATACCTGGAAAGTCAGTGAAAGAGGCCACAGTGCCTAGGCCCCAGCACCCGGGTAGGGCTTCCCCAAGGCAGGGAGCCTCAAGGAACCCTCCTCAGAGCTATTTCCCCATGTCTGCTCTGTGGCAGAGAGCTCTGGAGACTAGGTCTGTTCTGACTGGGAAACTGAGGCCCTGGGAGCAGAGCCATTGTTCTGGCGTCTTCACAGCCAAACACCTCTTGCACCAGGGAAGACTGAATAAGCAGTCCCTTGGGCTACCTTTTTTGACTCTAAGGAAGAGACCCTGCAAGGCTGCATCTGGCTGAAAATCACAAGGGGCTGGGAAGTGATACCTGGAAAGTCAGTGAAAGAGGCCACAGTGCCTAGGCCCCAGCACCCGGGTAGGGCTTCCCCAAGGCAGTGAGCCTCAAGGAACCCTCCTCAGAGCTATTTCTCCCCATGTCTGCTCTGTAGCAGAGAGCTCTGGAGACTAGGACTGTTCTGACTGGGAAACTGAGGCCCTGGGAGCAGAGCCATTGTTCTGGCACCTTCACAGCCAAACACCTCTTGCACCAGGGAAGACTGAATAAGCAGTCCCTTGGGTTACCTTTTTTGACTCTAAGGAAGAGACCCTGCAAGGCTGCATCTGGCTGAAAATCACAAGGGGCTGGAAAGTGATACCTGGAAAGTCAGTGAAGGAGGCCACAGTGCCTAGGCTCCAAAGCCCAGGTAAGGCTTCGACAGTGCCCTGGAACGTGAAGGCACCCTCCACAGCGCTTTTTCCCCATGTCTGCTCTGTAGCAGAGAGAGCTCTGGAGACTAGGTCTGTTCTGACTGGGAAACTGAGGCCCTGGGAGCAGAGCCATTGTTCTGGCGTCTTCACAGCCAAACACCTCTTGCACCAGGGAAGACTGAATAAGCAGTCCCTTGGGCTACCTTTTTTGACTCTAAGGAAGAGACCCTGCAAGGCTGCATCTGGCTGAAAATCACACGTGGCTGGGAAGTGATATCTGGAAAGTCAGTGAAAGAGGCCACAGTGCCTAGGCTCCAAAGCCCAGGTAAGGCTTCGACAGTGCCCTGAAACGTGAAGGCACCCTCCACAGCGCTTTTTCCCCATGTCTGCTCTGTAGGAGAGAGCTCTGGAGACTAGGTCTGTTCTGACTGGGAAACTGAGGCCCTGGGAGCAGAGCCATTGTTCTGGCGTCTTCACAGCCAAACACCTCTTGCACCAGGGAAGACTGAATAAGCAGTCCCATGGGCTACCTTTTTTGACTCTAAGGAAGAGTCCCTGCAAGGCTTCATCTCTCTGAAAATCACAAGAGGCTGGGAAGTGATACCTGGAAAGTCAGTGAAAGAGGCCACAGTGCCTAGGCCCCAGCACCCGGGTAGGGCTTCCCCAATGCAGGGAGCCTCAAGGAACCCTCCTCAGAGCTATTTCCCCATGTCTGCTCTGTAGAAGAGAGCTTTGGAGACTAGGACTGTTCTGACTGGGAAACTGAAGCCCTGGGAGCAGAGCCATTGTTCTGGCCTCTTCACAGCCAAACACCTCTTGCACCAGGGAAGACTGAATAAGCAGTCCCTTGGGCTACCTTTTTTGACTCTAAGGAAGAGACCCTGCAAGGCTGCATCTGGCTGAAAATCACAAGGGGCTGGGAAGTGATACCTGGAAAGTCAGTGAAAGAGGCCACAGTGCCTAGGCTCCAAAGCCCAGGTAAGGCTTCGACAGTGCCCTGGAACGTGAAGGCACCCTCCACAGCGCTTTTTTTCCCCATGTCTGCTCTGTAGGAGAGAGCTCTGGAGACTAGGTCTGTTTCTGACTGGGAAACTGAGGCCCTGGGAGCAGAGCCATTGTTCTGGCGTCTTCACAGCCAAACACCGATTGCACCAGGGAAGACTGAATAAGCTGTCCCATGGGCTACCTTTTTTGACTCTAAGGAAGAGACCCTGCAAGGCTTCATCTGTCTGAAAATCACAAGAGGCTGGGAAGTCATACCTGGAAAGTCAGTGAAAGAGGCCACAGTGCCTAGGCCCCACTTCCCGGGTAGGGCTTCCCCAGTGCCCGGGAACGTCAAGGCACCCTCCACAACTTTGTTTCCCCCAATGTGTGCTCTACAGCAGAGGACTTGCGAGACTAGGCCTGGTCTAAATAGGAAACTGAGGTCCTGGGAGGATCCCTTGATTGTGGCTTCCTAAAAGCCCAACACACTCGATGCGGGAAGGCGAATTGAATCAGCACTCCCTTGGGCTGCATTTTTTCCCTGCAAAAAAGACCCCCTGCTAGACCGCATTTGACCTGAAAATCACATTGGACTGGGAAGTGCTAGCAGGGAAGTCAGTTTTCAGTGGCTGCAGCGCCTAGTCCCCACTTCCAGGGTAGGGCTTTCCCAGTGCCCGGGAACGTCATGGCACCCTCCACACCACTGTTTCCCCAAGTGTTCTCGGTAGCAGAGAGCTCGCGCGACTAGGCCTGGTCTGACTAGGAAACTGATGCCTGGAGGTAAAACCTTTCTTGTGTATTTTTAACAGCCAAACACCTCTTGTACCAGGGAAGATTGATTAAGCACTCCGTTGGGCTATCCTTTATGACTCTAAGAAAGAGACCCTGCCAGGCTACCTTGGGGCTGAAAATCACAAGGGGCTGGATAGTCCTAGCTGGAAAGTCAATGGAATGGGCCATATTGCCTAGGCCCCACCGCACGGGTAGGGCTTAACAAAGCCAGGGAATCTCAAGGAACACTCCTCAGAGCTATTGCCCCATATGTGCTCTGTAGCAGAGAGCTCTGGAGACTAGGTCTTTTCTGACTGGTAAACTGAGGACCTGGGAGCAGACCCATTGCTGTGGCTTCTTAACAGACAAACACTTCTTGTACCAGGGAAGCCTGAATAAGCACTCCCTTAGGCTAACTTTTATGACTCTAAGAAAGAGACCGTGCCAGGCTGCCTTTGGCTGAAAATCACAAGGGGTTGGAAAGTGCTACCTGGAAAGTCAGTGGAAGAGGTCACAGCGCCTACGGCCCACCGGCCGGATAGGGCTTCCCCAAGCCGGGGAATTTCAAGGAACACTCCTCAGAGCTATTGCCCCATATGTGCTCTGTAGCAGAGAGCTCTGGAGACTAGGTCTTTTCTGACTGGTAAACTGAGGACCTGGGAGCAGACCCATTGTTGTGGCTTCTTAACAGACAAACACCTCTTGCACCAGAAAAGCCTGAGTAAGCCCTCCCTTGGGCTACCTTTTTTGACTCTAAGAAAGAGACCCTGCCAGGCTGCCTTTGGCTGAAAATCACAAGGGGCTTGAAAGTGCAACCCTGGAAAGTCAGTGGAAGAGGCCACAGTGCCGAGGCCCCATCGCCCCCCGGTAGGGCTTCCCCAATCCAGGGAACCTCAAGGAACACATCCTCAGAGCTATTTGCCCCATGTGTGCTCTGTAACAGTGAGCTCTGGAGACTAGGTCTGTTCTGACTGGAAAACTCAGGCCCTGGGAGCAGACCCATTGTTGTGGCTTCTTAACAGACAAACACCTCTTGTACCAGGGAAGCCTGAATAAGCACTCCCTTGGGCTACGTTTTATGACTCTAAGGAACAGTCCCCTGCCAGGCTGCCTTTGGCTGAAAATCACAAGGGGCTGGAAAGTGCTACCTGGAAAGTCAGTGGAAGAGGCCACTGTGTCCTAGGCCCCACCGCCCGGGAAGGGATTCCCCAAGCCGGGCAAACTCAAGGAACACTCCTCAGAGCTATTGCCCCGTGTGTGTGCTCTGTAGCAGAGAGCTCTGGAGACTACTAGGGCTTTTCTGACTAGGAAACTGAGTAGAACACTCCTGAGAGCTATTGCCCCATTGTCCTCTGTAGCAGAGAGCTCTGGAGACTACTAGGTCTGTTCTGACTGGGAAACTGAGACCCTTGGAGCAGACCCATTGTTGTGCCTTCTTAACACACAAACACCTCTTGCACCAGGGAAGCTTGAATAAGCTTTCCCTTGGGTTACCTTTTATGACTCTAAGGAAGAGTCCCTGCCAGGCTGCCTTTGGCTGAAAATCACAAGGGGCTGGAAAGTGCTACGTGGAAAGTCAGTTGAAGAGACCACAGTGCCTAGGTGCTATCGCCGGGTAGGGCTTCCCCAAGCCAGGGAACCTCAAGGAACACTCCTCAGAGCTATTGCCTCATGTGTGCTCTGTAGCAGAGAGCTCTGGAGACTAGGTCTGTTCTGACTGGGAATCTGAGGCCCTGGGAGCAGACCCATTGTTGTGGCTACTTAACAAACAAACACCTCTTGCACCTGGGAAGCTTGAATAAGTACTTCCTTGGGCTACCTTTTATGACTCTAAGAAAGAGACCCTGCCAGGCTGCCTTTGGCTGAAAATCACAAGGGGCTGGAAAGTGCTATCTGAAAAGTCAGTGGAAGAGGCCACAGTGCCTAGGCCCTACCGCCCGGGTAGGGCTTCCCCAAGCCAGGGAACCTCAAGAAACACTCCTCAGAGCTATTGCTCCATGTGTGCTCTGTATGAGAGGGCTCTGGAGACTACTAGGTCTGTTCTGACTGGAAACTGAGGACCTCGGAACTGAACCATTGTTGTGCCTTCTTAACAGACAAACACCTTTGCACCAGGGAAGCTTGAATAAGCACTCCCTTGGGCTAACTTTTATGGCTCTGAGGAAGAGACCCTGCCAGGCTGTCTTTGGCTGAAAATTACAAGGGGCTGGAAAGTGCTACCTGGAAAGTCAGTGGAAGAGGCCACTATGCCTAGGCCCCACCGCCCGGGTAGAGCTTCCCCAAGCCAGGGAACATCAAGGAACACTCCTCAGAGCTATTGCCCCATGTGCTCTGTAGCAGCCAGCTCTGGAGACTGCTAGGTCTGTGCTGACTGGGAAACTGAGGCCCTGGAAACAGACCCATTGTTGTGGATTCTTAACAGACAAACACCTCTTACACCAGGGAAGCCTGAATAAGCACTCCTTTGGGGTACCTTGTATGACTCTAAGGAAGAGAATCTGCCAGGCTGCCTTTGGCTGAAAATCACAAGGGGCTTGAAAGTGCTACCTGGAAAGTCAGGGGAAGAGCCCACAGTGCCTAGGCCCCACCGCCCGGGTAGGGCTTCCCCAAGCCGGGGAACCTCAAGGAACACTCCTCAGAGCTATTGCCCCATGTGTGCTCTGTAGCAGAGAGCTCTGGAGACTAGGTCTGTTCTGACTTGGAAACTGGGGCGCTGGGAGCAGACCCATTGTGGTGGCTACTTAACAGACAAACACCTCTTGCACCAGGGATGTCTGAATAAGCACTCCCTTGGGCTATCTTTTATGACTCTAAGGAAAAGACCCTGCCAGGCTCCATTTTTGGTTGAAAAGCACAAGGGGCTGGAAAGTGCTAGCTGGAAAGTCCGTGGTAGGGGCCATTGTGCCTAGGCCCCACCACCCCGGTAGGGATTCCCCAAGCCCGTGAACGTCAAGGCACCCTCCTCAGAGCTAATGCCCCATGTGTGCTCGGTAGCAGAGAGCTCTGGATACTAGGCCTGGTCTGACTAGGAAACTGAGGACTGGAGGCAAAACCATTGTTGTCCCTTCATAACAGCAAACACCTGTTTTGCCAGGGAAGATTGGATAAACACTCCCTTCGGCTTCCTTTTATGACTCTAAGGAAGCGACCCTGCCAGGCTGCCTTTGGCTGAAAAGCACAAGGGGCTGGAAAGTGCTACCTGGAAAGTCAGTGGAAGAGATCACAGTGCCTAGGTGCCACCGCATGGGTAGGGCTTCCCCAAGCCAGGGAACCTCAAGGAACACTCCTCAGAGCTATTGCCCCATGTGTGCTCTGTATCAGAGAGCTGTGGAGACTAGTTCTGTTCTGACTGGGAAACTGATTCCCTGGGAGCAGACCCATTGTTCTGCCTTCTTAACAGACAAACACCTCTTGCACCAGGGAAGCCTGAATAAGCACTCCCTTGGGCTACCTTTTATGACTCTAAGAAAGAGACCCTGCCAGGCTGCCTTTGGCTGAAAATCACAAGGGGCTGGAAAGTGCTACCTGGAAAGTCAGTGTAAGAGGCCACAGTGCCTAGGCCGCACCCCCCGGGTAGGGCTTCCCCAAGCCAGGGAACCTCAAGGAACACTCCTCAGAGCTATAGCCCCATGTGTGCTCTGTAGCAGAGAGGTCTGGAGACTAGGTCTGTTCTGACGGGGAAACTGAGGCCCTGGAAACAGACCCATTGTTGTGGCTTCTTAACAGACAAAAACCACTTGTACCAGGGAAGCTTGAATAAGCACTCCCTTGGGTTACCTTTTATACCTGTAAGAAAGAGACCCTGCCAGGCTGCCTTTGGCTGAAAATCACAAGGGGCTGGAAAGTGCTACCTGGAAAGTCAGTGGAAGAGGCCACAGTGCCTAGGCTGCACCGCCCGGGTAGGGCATCCCCAAGCCAGGGAACCTCAAGGAACACTCCTCTGAGCTATTGCCCCATGTGTGCTCTGTAGCAGAGAGGTCTGGAGACTACTAGGTCTGTTCTGACTGGGAACATGAGGGCCTGGGAGCAGACCCATTCTTGTGGCTTCTTAACAGACGAACAGCTCTTGCAACAGGGAAGCTTGAATAAGCACTCCCTTGGGCTACCTTTTATGACTCTAAGTAAGAGACCGTGCCAGGTTGCCTTTAGCTGCAAATCACAAGGTGCTGGAAAGTGCTACCTGGAAAGTCAGTGGAAGAGGCCACAGTGCCTAGGCCCCATCGCCCGGGTAGGGCTTCCCCAAGCCAGGGAACATCAAGGAACACTCCTCAGAGCTATTGCCCCGTGTGTGCTCTGTAGCAGAGAGCTCTGGATATTACTAAGGCTGTTGTGACAGGGAAACTGAGGCCCTGGAAGCAGACCCATTGCTGTGGCTTCTTAACAGACAAACACTTCTTCCATCAGGTAAGCTTGAATAAACACTCCCTTGGGCTACCTTTTATGACTCTAAGGAAGAGACCCTGCCAGGCTGCTTTTGGCTGAAAATCACAAGTAGCTGGAAAGTGTTACCTGAAAATTCAGTGGAAAAACCACAGTGCCTAGGCCCCACCGCCCGGGTAGGGCTTCCCCAAGCCCGTGAACGTCAAGGCACCCTCCTCAGATCTAATGCCCCATGTGTGCTCGGTAGCAGAGAGCTCTGGATACTAGGCCTGGTCTGACCAGGAAACTGAGGCCTGAAGGCAAACCCATTGTTGTCCCTTCATAACAGCAAACACCTGTTTCGCCAGGGAAGATTGGATAAGCACTCCCTTGGGCTACCTTTTATGACTCTAAGGAAGAGACCCTGCCAGGCTGCCTTTGGCTGAAAATCACAAGGGGCTGGAAAGTGCTACCTAGAAAGTCAGTGGAAGAAGCCACAGTGCCTAGGCCCCACCGCCCGGGTAGGCCTTCCCCAAGCAAGGGAACCTCAAGGAACACTCCTCAGAGCTATTGCCCCGTGTGTGCTCTGTAGCAGAGAGCTCTGGAGATTACTAAGGCTGTTCTGACTGGGAAACTGAGGCCCTGGGA
Source organism: Okapia johnstoni (assembly GCA_024291935.2). Taxonomy (NCBI): domain Eukaryota; kingdom Metazoa; phylum Chordata; class Mammalia; order Artiodactyla; family Giraffidae; genus Okapia; species Okapia johnstoni. The sequence continues at coordinate 4,574 of JAGTYA010001239.1, read as the reverse complement.
GCAGACCCATTGTTGTGCCTTCTTAACAGACAAACACCTCTTGCACCAGGGAAGCTTGAATAAGCACTCCCTTGGCTTACTTTTTATGACTCCAACGAAGAGACACTGCCAGGCTGCCTTTTTGCTGAAAATCACAAGGGGCTGGAAAGTGCTACCTGGAAATCAGTGGAAGAGATCACAGTGCCTAGGTGCCACCGCCGGGGTAGGCCTTCCACAAGCCAGGGAACCTCAAGGAACACTCCTCAGAGCTATTGCCCCATGTGTGCTCTGTATCAGAGAGCTGTGGAGACTAGGTCTGTTCTGACTGGGAAACTGAGGCCCTGGGATCAGATCCATTGTTGTGGCTTCTTAACAGACAAACACCTCTTGCACCAGGGAAGCTTGAATAAGCACTCCCTTGGGCTACCTTTTATGACTCTAAGAAGAGACCCTGCCAGGCTGCCTTTGGCTGAAAATCACAAGGGTCTGGAAAGTGCTACCTGGAAAGTCAGTGGAAGAAGCCACAGTGCCTAGGCCCCACCACCCGAGTAGGGCTTCCCCAAGCCAAGAAATCTCAAGGAACACTCCTCAGAGCTATTGCCCCATGTCTGCTCTGTAGCAGCCAGCTCTGGAGACTACTAGGTCTGTTCTGACTGGGAAACTGAGGCCCTGGGAGCAGACCCATTGTTGTGGCTACTTAACAGACAAACACCTCTTGCACCAGGGAAGTCTGAATAAGCACTCCCTTGGGCTATCGTTTATGACTCTAAGGAAGAGACCCTGCCAGGCTCCATTTGGTTGAAAATCACAAGGGGCTGGAAAGTGCTAGGTGGAAAGTCAGTGGTAGGGGCCATTGTGCCTAGGCCCCACCGCCCGGGTAGGGCTTCCCCAAGCCCGTGAACGTCAAGGCACCCTCCTCAGAGCTAATGCCCCATGTGTGCTCTGTAGTAGAGAGCTCTGGATACTAGGCCTGGTCTGACTAGGAAACTGAGGACTGGAGGCAAACCCATTGTTGTCCCTTCATCACAGGGAACACCTGTTTCGCCAGGGAAGATTGGATAAGCACTCCCTTGGGCTACCTTTTATGACTCTAAGGAAGAGACCCTGCCAGACTACCTTTGGCTGAAAATCACAAGTGGTTGGAAAGTGCTACGTGGAAAGTCAGTGGAAGAGGCCACAGTGCCTAGGCCGGGGAAAGTCAGTGGAAGAGTCCACAGTGCCTAGGCCGCACCGCCCGAGTAGGGCTTCCCCAAGCCAGGGAACCTCAAGGAACACTCCTCAGAGCTATTGCTCCATGTGTGCAATGTAGCAGAGAGCTATGGAGACTAGTTAGTTCTTCTGTCGGGGAAACTGAGTCCCTGGGAACAGACCCATTGTTGTGGCTTCTTAACAGACAAAAACCTCTTGTACCAGGGAAGCATGAATAAGCACTCCCTTGGGTGACCTCTTATGGCTGCAAGAAAGAGACCCTGCCAGGCTGTCTTTGGCTGAAAATCACAAGGGACTGGAAAGTGCTACCTGGAAAGTCAGTGGAAGAGGCCACAGTGCCTAGGCCCTACCGCCCGGGTAGGGCTTCCGCAAGCCAGGGAACCTCAAGAAACACTCCTCAGAGCTATTGCCCTATGTGTGCTCTGTATCAGAGGGCTCTGGAGACTACTAGGTCTTTTTTGACTGGAAACTGAGGCCCTCGGAACAGACCCATTGCTGTGGCTTCTTAACAGACAAACACCTTTGCACCAGGGAAGCTTGAATGAGCACTCCCTTGGGCTACCTTTTATGACTCTAAGGAAGAGACTCTGCCAGGCTGCCTTTGGCTGAAAATCACAAGCGGCTGGAAAGGGCTACCTGGAAAGTCAGGGGAAGAGCCCACAGTGCCTAGGCCCCACCGCCTGGGTAGGGCTTCCCCAAGCCGGGGAAACTCAAGGAACACGCCTCAGAGCTGTTGCCCCTTTTGTGCTCTGTAGCAGAGAGCTCTGGAGACTAGGTATGTTCTGGCTGGGAAACTTAGGCCCTGGGAGAAGACTCATTGTTGTGGCTTCTTAACAAACAAACACCTCTTGCACCAGGGAAGCTAGTATAAGCACTCCCTTGGGTTACTTTTTATGACTCTAAGGAAGAGACCCTGCCAGGCTGCCTTTTTGCTGAAAATCACAAGGGGCTGGAAAGTGCTACCTGGAAAGTCAGTGGAAGAAGCCACTGCCTAGGCTCCATCAACCGAGTAGGGCTTTCCCAAGCCAGGGAACCTAAAGGAACACTCCTCAGAGCTATTGCACCATGTGTGCTCTGTAGCAGAGAGCTCTGGAGATTAGGTCTGTTCTGACGGGGAAACTGAGGCCCTGGAGCAGACCCATTGTTGTGGCTTCTTAACAGACAAAAACCACTTGTACCAGGGAAGCTTTAATAAGCACCCCCTTGGGGTTCCTTTTTTGACTCTAAGGAAGAGAGCCTGCAAGGCTGCATCTGGCTGAAAAAATCACAAGGTGCTGGGAAGTGATACCTGGAAAGTCAGTGAAAGAGGCCACAGTGCCTAGGCTCCAAAGCCCAGGTAAGGCTTCGACAGTGCCCTGGAACGTGAAGGCACCCTCCACAGCGCTTTTTTCCCATGTCTGCTCTGTAGCAGAGAGCTCTGGAGACTAGGTCTGTTCTGACTGGGAAACTGAGGCCCTGGGAACAGAGCCATTGTTCTGGCGTCGTCACAGCCAAACAAACACTTGCACCAGGGAAGACTGAATAAGCAGTCCCTTGGGCTACCTATTTCGACTCTAAGGAAGAGACCCTCCAAGGCTGCATCTGCCTGAAAATCACAAGGGGCTGGGAAGTGATACCTGGAAAGTCAGTGAAAGAGGCCACAGTGCCTAGGCTCCAAAGCCCAGGTAAGGCTTCGACAGTGCCCTGGAACGTGAAGGCACCCTCCACAGCGCTTTTTCCCCATGTCTGCTCTGTAGCAGAGAGCTCTGGAGACTAGGTCTGTTCTGACTGGGAAACTGAGGCCCTGGGAGCAGAGCCATTGATCTGACGTCTTCACAGCCAAACACCTCTTGCACCAGGGAAGACTGAATAAGCAGTCCCTTGGGCTACCTTTTTTGACTCTAAGGAAGACACCCTGCAAGGCTGCATCTGGCTGAAAATCACAAGGGGCTGGGAAGTGATACCTGGAAAGTCAGTGAAAGAGGCCACATTGCCTAGGCTCCAAAGCTCAGGTAAGGCTTCGACAGTGCCCTGGAACGTGAAGGCACCCTCCACAGCGCTTTTTCCCCATGTATGCTCTGTAGCAGAGAGAGAGCTCTGGAGACTAGGTCTGTCCTGACTGGGAAACTGAGGCCCTGGGAGCAGAGCCATTGTTCTGGCGTCTTCACAGCCAAACACCTCTTGCACCAGGGAAGACTGAATAAGCAGTCCCTTGGGCTACCATTTTTGACTCTAAGGAAGAGACCCTGCAAGGCTGCATCTGGCTGAAAATCACAAGGGGCCGGGAAGTGATACCTGGAAAGACAGTGAAAGAGGCCACAGTGCCTAGGCTCCAAAGCCCAGGTAAGCCTTCGACAGTGCCCTGGAACGTGAAGGAACCCTCCACAGCGCATTTTCCCCATGTTCCCCATGTCTGCTCTGTAGCAGAGAGCTCTAGAGACTACGTCTGTTCTGACTGGGAAACTGAGGCCCTGGGAGCAGAGCCATTGTTCTGGCGTCTTCACAGCCAAACATCTCTTGCACCAGGGAAGACTGAATAAGCAGTCCCTTGGGCTACCTTTTTTGACTCTAAGGAAGAGACCCTGCAAGGCTGCATCTGTCTGAAAATCACAAGGGGCTGGGAAGCGATACCTGGAAAGTCAGTGAAAGAGGCCACAGTGCCTAGGCCCAAAAACCCGGGTAGGGCTTCCCCAAGGCAGGAAGCCTCAAGGAACCCTCCTCAGAGCTATTTCCCCATGTCTGCTCTGTAGCAGAGAGCTCTGGAGACTAGGTCTGTTCTGACTGGGAAACTGAGGCCCTGGGAGGAGAGCCATTGTTCTGGCGACTTCACAGCCAAACACCTCTTGCACCAGTGAAGACTGAATAAGCAGTCCCTTGGGCTACCTTTTTTGACTCTAAGGAAGAGACCCTGCAAGGCTGCATTTGGCTGAGAATCACAAGGGGCGGCGAAGTGATACCTGGAAAGTCAGTGAAAGAGGCCACAGTGCCTAGGCCCCAGCACCCGGGTAGGGCTTCCCCAAGGCAGGGAGCCTCAAGGAACCCTCCTCAGAGCTATTTCCCCATGTCTGCTCTGTAGCAGAGAGCTCTGGAGACTAGGTCTGTTCTGACTCGGAAACTGAGTCCCTGGGTGCAGAGCCATTGTTCTGGCATCTTCACAGCCAAACACGTCTTGCACCAGGGAAGACTGAATAAGCAGTCCCTTGCGCTACCTTTTTTGAGTCTAAGGAAGAGACCCTGCAAGGCTGCATCTGGCTGAAAATCACAAGGTGCTGGGAAGTGATACCTGGAAAGTCAGTGAAAGAGGTCACAGTGCCTAGGCCCCAGCACCCGGGTAGGGCTTCCCCAAGGCAGGGAACCTCAAAGAACCCTCCTCAGAGCTATTTCCCCATGTCTCCTCTGTAGCAGAG
>JAGTYA010001238.1:0-12718 GCA_024291935.2 Okapia johnstoni | reverse complement strand
CAGCCAAGGGCAATCGGGCTTCCCCTCGAAATTGCAGGGGCGAAGGTCGTGCTTTTCCGCGCGGCGCAGGGGGAAGCGGGGGGGTGGCCTCTCTGAATCGGGGGCGTGGCGCCTCGGGGAGCCTCTCTTGTTGCCTCTGAGAAGTCCAGGCCTCCTTTGACATCGCCAGGGGCTGCTGGGCTTCCCCTCGCCTCACGTCCAGGGAACTGGACTCGCTTGCCGATGGGGGTTCCTCGGGGACCTTTGGTCTTGCGGCCGGAACTGGCCCCTTGGGGCCTCTTCTCGAACCTCAGGAGAGGCGAGAGTCCCGCTCTGGAGGTGCGAGGGAATGTAGGGATTGCGATGGCATTCAGGAAGGGGATTGGACCCCCCTTTCGAGAGGAGGGGCCGACGGCGACGGGGGGGCCCCTCGCGAGCGGCCTCTGGAGACTCAGGGTTCCGCTCGCCTGTGGACACGGGTATCCCAGGGAACCTCTGGGGGCGCCTAGAGGGAGTCCAGCCTCCGTTGCAGCGCCAGAGAGAAGGCAGGACGGCTCTCGAGTCGCTGCAGATCCCAAGGGCCCCGTCTCGCAAGGAGGGGGGCCCGGGGGACGCCCTCGCGGGTGTGGCGGGGAAGCCCCGCTTTCTTGGCAGGTTGGCCCGGGGATCTCGGGGGACACCTGGAGTCGCCCGCAAGGAGTCAAGCCCCGTTCGGAGCCGGAACAGGTGCCGGGGCATGCTCTCCATGCCCTGCAAGGGAAAAGCGCCTCCTCCCTCTATGGGCGTGGCCTCACGGGGGTGTTCTCGACTTGCGGCGGTGCATTCTCGAGTTGCGGCGGGTACCCCGGCCCGTCTCCCCCGTTAGCCCAGCGGGGTCGCCATGCCTCCTTTCGAGCGGACAGGGGCCCGAGCAGCCTCGGGATTCGCCAGGAGGCGCTGCAGCGCCCTGGGTCCGCGTCAGGCATGGAGCTAGGACCCTCGGGGGTCCCCGGAGGGGGGGAGGGGACAGGTATAACTGGCACCTGTGGGGTGGCCTCCAGGGAGTCGAGGGGACTCAGCCTTTCTCTCCGGTCACAGCCAAGGGCAATCGGGCTTCCCCTCGAATGCAGGGGCGAAAGGTCGTGCTTTTCCGCGCGGCGCGCAGGGGGAAGCGGGGGTGGCCTCTCTGAATCGGGGGCGTGGGCGCCTCGGGGAGCCTCTCTTGTTGCCTCTGAGAAGTCCAGGCCTCCTTTGACATCGCCAGGGGCTGCTGGGCTTCCCCTCGCCTCACGTCCAGGGAACTGGACTCGCTTGCCGATGGGGGTTCCTCGGGGACCTTTGGTCTTGCGGCCGGAACTGGCCCCTTGGGGCCTCTTCTCGAACCTCAGGAGAGGCGAGAGTCCCGCTCTGGAGGTGCGAGGGAATGTAGGGATTGCGATGGCATTCAGGAAGGGGATTGGACCCCCCTTTCGAGAGGAGGGGCCGACGGCGACGGGGGGCCCCTCGCGAGCGGCCTCTGGAGACTCAGGGTTCCGCTCGCCTGTGGACACGGGTATCCCAGGGAACCTCTGGGGGCGCCTAGAGGGAGTCCAGCCTCCGTTGCAGCGCCAGAGAGAAGGCAGGACGGCTCTCGCGTCGCTGCAGATCCCAAGGGCCCCGTCTCGCAAGGAGGGGGGCCCGGGGGACGCCCTCGCGGTGTGGCGGCGGGAAGCCCCGCTTTCTTGGCAGGTTGGCCCGGGGATCTCGGGGGACACCTGGAGTCGCCCGCAAGGAGTCAAGCCCCGTTCGGAGCCGGAACAGGTGCCGGGGCATGCTCTCCATGCCCTGCAAGGGAAAAGCGCCTCCTCCCTCTATGGGCGTGGCCTCACGGGGGTGTTCTCGACTTGCGGCGGTGCATTCTCGAGTTGCGGCGGGTACCCCGGCCCGTCTCCCCCGTTAGCCCAGCGGGGTCGCCATGCCTCCTTTCGAGCGGACAGGGGCCCGAGCAGCCTCGGGATTCGCCAGGAGGCGCTGCAGCGCCCTGGGTCCGCGTCAGGCATGGAGCTAGGACCCTCGGGGGTCCCCGGAGGGGGGGAGGGGACAGGTATAACTGGCACCTGTGGGGTGGCCTCCAGGGAGTCGAGGGGACTCAGCCTTTCTCTCCGGTCACAGCCAAGGGCAATCGGGCTTCCCCTCGAATGCAGGGGCGAAGGTCGTGCTTTTCCGCGCGGCGCAGGGGGAAGCGGGGGTGGCCTCTCTGAATCGGGGGCGTGGCGCCTCGGGGAGCCTCTCTTGTTGCCTCTGAGAAGTCCAGGCCTCCTTTGACATCGCCAGGGGCTGCTGGGCTTCCCCTCTCCTCACGTCCAGGGAACTGGACTCGCTTGCCGATGGGGGTTCCTCGGGGACCTTTGGTCTTGCGGCCGGAACTGGCCCCTTGGGGCCTCTTCTCGAACCTCAGGAGAGGCGAGAGTCCCGCTCTGGAGGTGCGAGGGAATGTAGGGATTGCGATGGCATTCAGGAAGGGGATTGGACCCCCCTTTCGAGAGGAGGGGCCGACGGCGACGGGGGGCCCCTCGCGAGCGGCCTCTGGAGACTCAGGGTTCCGCTCGCCTGTGGACACGGGTATCCCAGGGAACCTCTGGGGGCGCCTAGAGGGAGTCCAGCCTCCGTTGCAGCGCCAGAGAGAAGGCAGGACGGCTCTCGCGTCGCTGCAGATCCCAAGGGCCCCGTCTCGCAAGGAGGGGGGCCCGGGGGACGCCCTCGCGGTGTGGCGGGAAGCCCCGCTTTCTTGGCAGGTTGGCCCGGGGATCTCGGGGGACACCTGGAGTCGCCCGCAAGGAGTCAAGCCCCGTTCGGAGCCGGAACAGGTGCCGGGGCATGCTCTCCATGCCCTGCAAGGGAAAAGCGCCTCCTCCCTCTATGGGCGTGGCCTCACGGGGGTGTTCTCGACTTGCGGCGGTGCATTCTCGAGTTGCGGCGGGTACCCCGGCCCGTCTCCCCCGTTAGCCCAGCGGGGTCGCCATGCCTCCTTTCGAGCGGACAGGGGCCCGAGCAGCCTCGGGATTCGCCAGGAGGCGCTGCAGCGCCCTGGGTCCGCGTCAGGCATGGAGCTAGGACCCTCGGGGGTCCCCGGAGGGGGGGAGGGGACAGGTATAACTGGCACCTGTGGGGTGGCCTCCAGGGAGTCGAGGGGACTCAGCCTTTCTCTCCGGTCACAGCCAAGGGCAATCGGGCTTCCCCTCGAATGCAGGGGCGAAGGTCGTGCTTTTCCGCGCGGCGCAGGGGGAAGCGGGGGTGGCCTCTCTGAATCGGGGGCGTGGCGCCTCGGGGAGCCTCTCTTGTTGCCTCTGAGAAGTCCAGGCCTCCTTTGACATCGCCAGGGGCTGCTGGGCTTCCCCTCGCCTCACGTCCAGGGAACTGGACTCGCTTGCCGATGGGGGTTCCTCGGGGACCTTTGGTCTTGCGGCCGGAACTGGCCCCTTGGGGCCTCTTCTCTCGAACCTCAGGAGAGGCGAGAGTCCCGCTCTGGAGGTGCGAGGGAATGTAGGGATTGCGATGGCATTCAGGAAGGGGATTGGACCCCCCTTTCGAGAGGAGGGGCCGACGGCGACGGGGGGCCCCTCGCGAGCGGCCTCTGGAGACTCAGGGTTCCGCTCGCCTGTGGACACGGGTATCCCAGGGAACCTCTGGGGGCGCCTAGAGGGAGTCCAGCCTCCGTTGCAGCGCCAGAGAGAAGGCAGGACGGCTCTCGCGTCGCTGCAGATCCCAAGGGCCCCGTCTCGCAAGGAGGGGGGCCCGGGGGACGCCCTCGCGCGGTGTGGCGGGAAGCCCCGCTTTCTTGGCAGGTTGGCCCGGGGATCTCGGGGGACACCTGGAGTCGCCCGCAAGGAGTCAAGCACCGTTCGGAGCCGGAACAGGTGCCGGGGCATGCTCTCCATGCCCTGCAAGGGAAAAGCGCCTCCTCCCTCTATGGGCGTGGCCTCACGGGGGTGTTCTCGACTTGCGGCGGTGCATTCTCGAGTTGCGGCGGGTACCCCGGCCCGTCTCCCCCGTTAGCCCAGCGGGGTCGCCATGCCTCCTTTCGAGCGGACAGGGGCCCGAGCAGCCTCGGGATTCGCCAGGAGGCGCTGCAGCGCCCTGGGTCCGCGTCAGGCATGGAGCTAGGACCCTCGGGGGGGTCCCCGGAGGGGGGGAGGGGACAGGTATAACTGGCACCTGTGGGGTGGCCTCCAGGGAGTCGAGGGGACTCAGCCTTTCTCTCCGGTCACAGCCAAGGGCAATCGGGCTTTCCCCTCGAATGCAGGGGCGAAGGTCGTGCTTTTCCGCGCGGCGGCGCAGGGGGAAGCGGGGGTGGCCTCTCTGAATCGGGGGGGCGTGGCGCCTCGGGGAGCCTCTCTTGTTTGCCTCTGAGAAGTCCAGGCCTCCTTTGACATCGCCAGGGGCTGCTGGGCTTCCCCCCTCGCCTCACGTCCAGGGAACTGGACTCGCTTGCCGATGGGGGTTCCTCGGGGACCTTTGGTCTTGCGGCCGGAACTGGCCCCTTGGGGCCTCTTCTCGAACCTCAGGAGAGGCGAGAGTCCCGCTCTGGAGGTGCGAGGGAATGTAGGGATTGCGATGGCATTCAGGAAGGGGATTGGACCCCCCTTTCGAGAGGAGGGGCCGACGGCGACGGGGGGGGCCCCTCGCGAGCGGCCTCTGGAGACTCAGGGTTCCGCTCGCCTGTGGACACGGGTATCCCAGGGAACCTCTGGGGGCGCCTAGAGGGAGTCCAGCCTCCGTTGCAGCGCCAGAGAGAAGGCAGGACGGCTCTCGCGTCGCTGCAGATCCCAAGGGCCCCGTCTCGCAAGGAGGGGGGCCCGGGGGACGCCCTCGCGGTGTGGCGGGAAGCCCCGCTTTCTTGGCAGGTTGGCCCGGGGATCTCGGGGGACACCTGGAGTCGCCCGCAAGGAGTCAAGCCCCGTTCGGAGCCGGAACAGGTGCCGGGGCATGCTCTCCATGCCCTGCAAGGGAAAAGCGCCTCCTCCCTCTATGGGCGTGGCCTCACGGGGGTGTTCTCGACTTGCGGCGGTGCATTCTCGAGTTGCGGCGGGTACCCCGGCCCGTCTCCCCCGTTAGCCCAGCGGGGTCGCCATGCCTCCTTTCGAGCGGACAGGGGCCCGAGCAGCCTCGGGATTCGCCAGGAGGCGCTGCAGCGCCCTGGGTCCGCGTCAGGCATGGAGCTAGGACCCTCGGGGGGGTCCCCGGAGGGGGGGGAGGGGACAGGTATAACTGGCACCTGTGGGGTGGCCTCCAGGGAGTCGAGGGGACTCAGCCTTTCTCTCCGGGTCACAGCCAAGGGCAATCGGGCTTCCCCTCGAATGCAGGGGCGAAGGTCGTGCTTTTCCGCGCGCGCGGCGCAGGGGGAAGCGGGGGTGGCCTCTCTGAATCGGGGGCGTGGCGCCTCGGGGAGCCTCTCTTGTTGCCTCTGAGAAGTCCAGGCCTCCTTTGACATCGCCAGGGGCTGCTGGGCTTCCCCTCGCCTCACGTCCAGGGAACTGGACTCGCTTGCCGATGGGGGTTCCTCGGGGACCTTTGGTCTTGCGGCCGGAACTGGCCCCTTGGGGCCTCTTCTCTTCTCGAACCTCAGGAGAGGCGAGAGTCCCGCTCTGGAGGTGCGAGGGAATGTAGGGATTGCGATGGCATTCAGGAAGGGGATTGGACCCCCCTTTCGAGAGGAGGGGCCGACGGCGACGGGGGGCCCCTCGCGCGAGCGGGCCTCTCTGGAGACTCAGGGTTCCGCTCGCCTGTGACACGGGGTTATCCCAGGGAACCTCTGGGGGCGCCTAGAGGAGTGACCAGCCTCCGTGCAGATCAAGAGGGGCCAGAGGCTCGAAGGCAGGTGGGCCCCTTTCTTGGCAGTTGGCCCGGGATCGCGGGCGCTCCGCAAAGTAGTCAGTCACCTCCCCCCGGCAGCAAGGATAAGGGCCTCCTCGGCCTCCGGAGAGAGGCCTCGAGGTGCCCGGTACCCCGCCCGCTCCCCCGGCCCAGGGGGTCCTTTCGAGGGGCCCGTGCAGCCCCTGGTCCCGTCAGCCGCCCTGGGTGTCCCCACTGGGGAACTGCGCACCTGTGGGGCTCGAGGGAACTCCCCTTCTCTCCGTCACAGGCCAAGCAATCGCTCAGCCACGCCGCGCGCATATTCGAATCGGGGGGCCTCATCTGACTCGGGACGTGGCCCGCGGATAAGCTCTTGTCCTGCCCAGCCTTCTTAGGGCATCGCCAGGGCTCCCCGCTTCCCCGCCGGGGCAGGGACTCGCTTGCCTCGGGGTTCCCTCGGGGACCTGGTCAAGCGGCCTCCTGCCCCTTGGGGCCTCTTCTCGGCCTCTCAGGTGCGGCCCGCTCGGAGGGCATGGGAATTAGGCGAGAGCGATGGCATTCAGAAGGGATTCGCCCCCCTTTTCGAGAGGGGGGCCGACGGCCGGGGCCCCTCGCAGCGCCCCCTGGAGACTCAGGGTTCCCCCGCTCGCCTGTGGTACACGGGTGTTAGGAACCCTGGGCCCTAGAGGAGTCCAGCCTCCGTTGCAGCGGGAAGAAGGCAGGACGGCTCCCCGCCGCTGCAGATCCCAAGCCCCGTTCGCAAGGAGGGCTGCCCAAGCCCCGGACTGCCTCGGCCCCGGAAGCCTCGCTTTCTTGGCAGCCCCGGGATCTCGGGGACACCTGGGTCGCGCCCCAAGGAGTCAAGCCCCGTTCGGAGGGGAACAGGTGCCAGGATGCTCTCCATGCCCTGCAAGGGAAAAGCCCTCCTCCCGCTATCGTGGCCTCACGGGGGTGTTCTCGACTTGCGGCGGTGCATTCTCGAGTTGCGGCCCCCGGGGTCCCCGTCTCCCCCAGTTAGCCCAGGGGGTCGCCTCCATGCCTCCCTTTCGAGGGGACAGGGCCCGACAGGGCCTCGGGATTCGCCAGGAGGCGCTGGCAGCGCCCTGGGGTCCGCGTCAGCATGGAGCTAGGACCCTCGGGGGTCCCCGGAGGGGGGGAGGGGACAGGTATAAACTGGCACCTGTGGGGTGGCCTCCAGGGAGTCGAGGGGACTCCAGCCTTTCTCTCTCGGTCACAACAGCCAAGGGCAATCGGGCTTCCCCTCGAATGCAGGGGCGAAGGTCGTGCTTTTCCGCGCGCGCAGGGGGAAGCGGGGGTGGCCTCTCTGAATCGGGGGCGTGGCGCCTCGGGGAGCCTCTCTTGTTGCCTCTGAGAAGTCCAGGCCTCCTTTGACATCGCCAGGGGCTGCTGCTGGGCTTCCCCTCGCCCTCACGTCCAGGGAACTGGACTCGCTTGCCGATGGGGGTTCCTCGGGGACCTTTGGTCTTAGCGGCCGGAACTGGCCCCTTGGGGCCTCTTCTCGAACCTCAGGAGAGGCGAGAGTCCCCTCTCTGGAGGTGCGAGGGAATGTAGGGATTGCGATGGCATTCAGGAAGGGGGATTGGACCCCCCTTTCGAGAGGAGGGGCCGACGGCGACGGGGGGCCCCTCGCGAGCGGCCTCTGGAGACTCAGGGTTCCGCTCTCGCCTGTGGACACGGTATCCCAGGGAACCTCTGGGGGCGCCTAGAGGGGGAGTCCAGCCTCCGTTGCAGCGCCAGAGAGAAGGCAGGACGCTCTGCGGCTCTCGCGTCGCTGCAGATCCATAAAGGGCCCCCGTCTCGCAAGGAGGGGGGCCCGGGGGACGCCCTCGCGGTGGTGGCGGGAAGCCCCGCTTTCTTGGCAGGTTGGCCCCGGGATCTCGGGGGACACCTGGAGTCGCCCGCAAGGAGTCAAGCCCCGTTCGGAGCCGGAACAGGTGCCGGGGCATGCTCTCCATGCCCTGCAAGGGAAAAGCGCCTCCTCCCTCTATTGGGCGTGTGGCCTCACGGGGTGTGTTCTCGACTTGCGGCGGGTGCATTCTCGAGTTGCGGCGGGTACCCCCGGCCCGTCTCCCCCCGTTAGCCCAGCGGGGGTCGCCCATGCCTCCTTTCGAGCGGACAGGGGCCCGAGCAGCCTCGGGGATTCGCCAGGGAGGCGCTGCAGCGCGCCCTGGGTCGCGCGTCAGGCATGGAGCTAGGACCCTCGGGGGTCCCCGGAGGGGGGGGGGGGACAGGTATAACTGGCACCTGTGGGGTGGCCTCCAGGGAGTCGAGGGGGACTCAGGTCCTTTCCTTCCTTTCTCTCCGGTCACAGCCAAGGGCAATCGGGCTTCCCCTCGAATGCATAGGGGCGAAGGTCCGTCGTGCTTTTCTTTCCGCAGCGGCGCAGGGGGAAGCGGGGGTGGCCTCTCTGAATCGGGGGCGTGGCGCCTCGGGGAGCCTCTCTTGTTGCCTCTGAGAAAGTCCAGGCCTCCTTTGACATCGCCAGGGGCTGCTGGGCTTCCCCTCGCCTCACGTCCAGGGAACTGGACTCGCTTGCCGATGGGGGTTTCCTCGGGGACCTTTGGTCTTGCGGCCGGAACTGGCCCCTTGGGGCCTCTTCTCGAACCTCAGGAGAGGCGAGAGTCCCGCTCTGGAGGTGCGAGGGAATGTAGGGATTGCGATGGCATTCAGGAAGGGGATTGGACCCCCCTTTTTCGAGAGGAGGGGCCGACGGCGACGGGGGGGCCCCTCGCGAGCGGCCTCTGGAGACTCAGGGTTCCGCGCTCGCCTGTGGACACGGGTATCCCAGGGAACCTCTGGGGGGGGCGCCTAGAGGGAGTCCAGCCTCCGTTGCAGCGCCAGAGAGAAGGCAGGACGGCTCTCGCGTCGCTGCAGATCCCAAGGGCCCCGTCTCGCAAGGAGGGGGGGCCCCGGGGGGACGCCCTCTGCGGTGTGGCGGGAAAGCCCCGCTTTCTTGGCAGGTTGGCCCGGGGATCTCTCGGGGGGGACACCTGGAGTCGCCCGCAAGGAGTCAAGCCCCCGTTCGGGAGCCGGAACAGGTGCCGGGGCATGCTCTCCATGCCCTGCAAGGGAAAAGCGCCTCCTCCCCCTCTATGGGGCGTGGCCTCACGGGGGTGTGTTCTCGACTTGCGGCGGTGCATTCTCGAGTTGCGGCGGGTACCCCGGCCCGTCTCCCCCGTTAGCCCAGCGGGGTCGCCATGCCTCCTTTCGAGCGGACAGGGGCCCGAGCAGCCTCGGGATTCGCCAGGAGGCGCTGCAGCGCCCTGGGTCCGCGTCAGGCATGGAGCTAGGACCCTCGGGGGTCCCCGGAGGGGGGGAGGGGACAGGTATAACTGGCACCTGTGGGGTGGCCTCCAGGGAGTCGAGGGGACTCAGCCTTTCTCTCCGGTCACAGCCAAGGGCAATCGGGCTTCCCCTCGAATGCAGGGGCGAAGGTCGTGCTTTTTCCGCGCGGCGCAGGGGGAAGCGGGGGTGGCCTCTCTGAATCGGGGGCGTGGCGCCTCGGGGAGCCTCTCTTGTTGCCTCTGAGAAGTCCAGGCCTCCTTTGACATCGCCAGGGGCTGCTGGGCTTCCCCTCGCGCCTCACGTCCAGGGAACTGGACTCGCTTGCCGATGGGGGTTCCTCGGGGACCTTTGGTCTTGCGGCCGGAACTGGCCCCTTGGGGCCTCTTCTCGAACCTCAGGAGAGGCGAGAGTCCCGCTCTGGAGGTGCGAGGGAATGTAGGGATTGCGATGGCATTCAGGAAGGGGATTGGACCCCCCTTTCGAGAGGAGGGGGCCGACGGCGACGGGGGGCCCCTCGCGAGCGGCCTCTGGAGACTCAGGGTTCCGCTCGCCTGTGGACACGGGTATCCCAGGGAACCTCTGGGGGCGCCTAGAGGGAGTCCAGCCTCCGTTGCAGCGCCAGAGAGAAGGCAGGACGGCTCTCGCGTCGCTGCAGATCCCAAGGGCCCCGTCTCGCAAGGAGGGGGCCCGGGGGACGCCCTCGCGCGGTGTGGGGGGAAGCCCCGCTTTCTTGGCAGGTTGGCCCGGGGATCTCGGGGGACACCTGAGTCGCCCCGCAAGGAGTCAAGCCCCGTTCGGAGCCGGAACAGGTGCCGGGGCATGCTCTCCATGCCCTGCAAGGGAAAAGCGCCTCCTCCCTCTATGGGCGTGGCCTCACGGGGGTGTTCTCGACTTGCGGCGGTGCATTCTCGAGTTGCGGCGGGTACCCCGGCCCCGTCTCCCCCGTTAGCCCAGCGGGGTCGCCATGCCTCCTTTCGAGCGGACAGGGGCCCGAGCAGCCTCGGGATTCGCCAGGAGGCGCTGCAGCGCCCTGGGTCCGCGTCAGGCATGGAGCTAGGACCCTCGGGGGTCCCGGAGGGGGGGAGGGGACAGGTATAACTGGCACCTGTGGGGTGGCCTCCAGGGAGTCGAGGGGACTCAGCCTTTCTCTCCGGTCACAGCCAAGGGCAATCGGGCTTCCCCTCGAATGCAGGGGCGAAGGTCGTGCTTTTCCGCGCGGCGCAGGGGGAAGCGGGGGTGGCCTCTCTGAATCGGGGGCGTGGCGCCTCGGGGAGCCTCTCTTGTTGCCTCTGAGAAGTCCAGGCCTCCTTTGACATCGCCAGGGGCTGCTGGGCTTCCCCTCGCCTCACGTCCAGGGAACTGGACTCGCTTGCCGATGGGGGTTCCTCGGGGGGACCTTTGGTCTTGCGGCCGGAACTGGCCCCTTGGGGCCTCTTCTCGAACCTCAGGAGAGGCGAGAGTCCCGCTCTGGAGGTGCGCGGGGAATGTAGGGATTGCGATGGCATTCAGGAAGGGGATTGGACCCCCCTTTCGAGAGGAGGGGCCGACGGCGACGGGGGGCCCCTCGCGAGCGGCCTCTGGAGACTCAGGGTTCCGCTCGCCTGTGGACACGGGTATCCCAGGGAACCTCTGGGGGCCCTAGAGGGAGTCCAGCCTCCGTTGCAGCGCCAGAGAGAAGGCAGGACGGCTCTCGCGTCGCTGCAGATCCCAAGGGCCCCGTCTCGCAAGGAGGGGGGCCCGGGGGACGCCCTCGCGGTGTGGCGGGAAGCCCGCTTTCTTGGCAGGTTGGCCCGGGGATCTCGGGGGACACCTGGAGTCGCCCGCAAGGAGTCAAGCCCCGTTCGGAGCCGGAACAGGTGCCGGGGCATGCTCTCCATGCCTGCAAGGGGAAAGCGCCTCCTCCCTCTATGGGCGTGGCCTCACGGGGGGTGTTCTCGACTTGCGGCGGTGCATTCTCGAGTTGCGGCGGGTACCCCGGCCCGTCTCCCCCGTTAGCCCAGCGGGGTCGCCATGCCTCCTTTCGAGCGGACAGGGGCCCGAGCAGCCTCGGGATTCGCCAGGAGGCGCTGCAGCGCCCTGGGTCCGCGTCAGGCATGGAGCTAGGACCCTCGGGGGTCCCCGGAGGGGGGGAGGGGACAGGTATAACTGGCACCTGTGGGGTGGCCTCCAGGGAGTCGAGGGGACTCAGCCTTTCTCTCCGGTCACAGCCAAGGGCAATCGGGCTTCCCCTCGAATGCAGGGGCGAAGGTCGTGCTTTTTCCGCGCGGCGCAGGGGGAAGCGGGGGTGGCCTCTCTGAATCGGGGGCGTGGCGCCTCGGGGAGCCTCTCTTGTTGCCTCTGAGAAGTCCAGGCCTCCTTTGACATCGCCAGGGGCTGCTGGGCTTCCCCTCGCCTCACGTCCAGGGAACTGGACTCGCTTGCCGATGGGGGTTCCTCGGGGACCTTTGGTCTTGCGGCCGGAACTGGCCCCTTGGGGCCTCTTCTCGAACCTCAGGAGAGGCGAGAGTCCCGCTCTGGAGGTGCGAGGGAATGTAGGGATTGCGATGGCATTCAGGAAGGGGATTGGACCCCCCTTTCGAGAGGAGGGGCCGACGGCGACGGGGGGCCCCTCGCGAGCGGCCTCTGGAGACTCAGGGTTCCGCTCGCCTGTGGACACGGGTATCCCAGGGAACCTCTGGGGGCGCCTAGAGGGAGTCCAGCCTCCGTTGCAGCGCCAGAGAGAAGGCAGGACGGCTCTCGCGTCGCTGCAGATCCCAAGGGCCCCGTCTCGCAAGGAGGGGGGCCCGGGGGACGCCCTCGCGGTGTGGCGGGAAGCCCCGCTTTCTTGGCAGGTTGGCCCGGGGATCTCGGGGGACACCTGGAGTCGCCCGCAAGGAGTCAAGCCCGTTCGGAGCCGGAACAGGTGCCGCCGGGCATGCTCTCCATGCCCTGCAAGGGAAAAGCGCCTCCTCCCTCTATGGGCGTGGCCTCACGGGGGTGTTCTCGACTTGCGGCGGTGCATTCTCGAGTTGCGGCGGGTACCCCGGCCCGTCTCCCCCGTTAGCCCAGCGGGGTCCCCATGCCTCCTTTCGAGCGGACAGGGGCCCGAGCAGCCTCGGGGATTCGCCAGGAGGGCTGCAGCGCCCTGGGTCCGGCGTCAGGCATGGAGAGCTAGGACCCTCGGGGCGTCCCCGGAGGGGGGGGAGGGGAGCCTCTACTTGTTTCCTTCTGAGAAGTCCAGGCCTCTTTTGACGATCGCCAGGGCACGGCTGCAGGGCTTCCCCTACGCCCTCACGTCCAGGGAACTGGACTCGCTTGCCGATGGGGGTTCCTCGGGGACCTTTGGTCTTGCGGCCGGAACTGGCCCCTTGGGGGCTTCTTCTCGAACCTCAGGAGAGGCGAGAGAGTCCCGCGCTCTGGAGGTGCGAGGGGGGAATGTAGGGATTGCGATGGCATTCAGGAAGGGGATTGGGACCCCCCTTTCGAGAGAGGAGGGGACCGACGGCGACGGGGGGCCCCCTCGCGAGCGGCCTCATGCAGACTCAGGGTTTCCGCTCGCCTGTGGACAACGGTCATATCCCAGGGAACCTCTTGGGGGCGCCTAGAGGGAGTCCAGCCTCGTTGCAGCGCCGCAGAGAGAAGG
>JAGTYA010001237.1:0-12722 GCA_024291935.2 Okapia johnstoni | reverse complement strand
GAGAATGCACCGCCGCAAGTCGAGAACACCCCCGTGGCCACGCCCATTAGAGGTAGGAGGCCTATTTTCCTTGCAGGGCATGGAGGAAGGCATGCCCCGGCACCTGTTCCGGTCCCGAACGGGGCTTGACTCCTTGCGGGCGCACTCCAGGTGTGCAGCGACGCGAGAGCCGTCCTGCCTTCTCTCTGGCGCTGCAACGGAGGCTGGACTCCCTCTAGGCGCCCCCAGAGGTTCCCTGGGATACCCGTGTCCACAGGCGAGCGGAACCCTGAGTCTCCAGAGGCCGCTCGCGAGGGGCCCCCCGTCGCCGTCGGCCCCTCCTCTCGAAAGGGGGGTCCAATCCCCTTCCTGAATGCCATCGCAATCCCTACATTCCCTCGCACCTCCAGAGCGGGACTCTCGCCTCTCCTGAGGTTCGAGAAGAGGCCCCAAGGGGCCAGTTCCGGCCGCAAGACCAAAGGTCCCCGAGGAACCCCCATCGGCAAGCGAGTCCAGTTCCCTGGACGTGAGGCGAGGGGAAGCCCAGCAGCCCCTGGCGATGTCAAAGGAGGCCTGGACTTCTCAGAGGCAACAAGAGAGGCTCCCCGAGGCGCCACCCCCCCGATTCAGAGAGGCCACCCCCGCTTCCCCCTGCGCCGCGCGGAAAAGCACGACCTTCGCCCCTGCATTCGAGGGGAAGCCCGATTGCCCTTGGCTGTGACCGGAGAGAAAGGCTGAGTCCCCTCGACTCCCTGGAGGCCACCCCACAGGTGCCAGTTATACCTGTCCCCTCCCCCCCTCCGGGGACCCCCGAGGGTCCTAGCTCCATGCCTGACGCGGACCCAGGGCGCTGCAGCGCCTCCTGGCGAATCCCGAGGCTGCTCGGGCCCCTGTCCGCTCGAAAGGAGGCATGGCGACCCCGCTGGGCTAACGGGGGAGACGGGCCGGGGTACCCGCCGCAACTCGAGAATGCACCGCCGCAAGTCGAGAACACCCCCGTGAGGCCACGCCCATAGAGGGAGGAGGCGCTTTTCCCTTGCAGGGCATGGAGAGCATGCCCCGGCACCTGTTCCGGCTCCGAACGGGGCTTGACTCCTTGCGGGCGACTCCAGGTGTCCCCCGAGATCCCCGGGCCAACCTGCCAAGAAAGCGGGGCTTCCCGCCACACCTCGAGGGCGTCCCCCGGGCCCCCCTCCTTGCGAGACGGGGCCCTTGGGATCTGCAGCGACGCGAGAGCCGTCCTGCCTTCTCTCTGGCGCTGCAACGGAGGCTGGACTCCCTCTAGGCGCCCCCAGAGGTTCCCTGGGATACCCGTGTCCACAGGCGAGCGGAACCCTGAGTCTCCAGAGGCCGCTCGCGAGGGGCCCCCCGTCGCCGTCGGCCCCTCCTCTCGAAAGGGGGGTCCAATCCCCTTCCTGAATGCCATCGCAATCCCTACATTCCCTCGCACCTCCAGAGCGGGACTCTCGCCTCTCCTGAGGTTCGAGAAGAGGCCCCAAGGGGCCAGTTCCGGCCGCAAGACCAAAGGTCCCCGAGGAACCCCCATCGGCAAGCGAGTCCAGTTCCCTGGACGTGAGGCGAGGGGAAGCCCAGCAGCCCCTGGCGATGTCAAAGGAGGCCTGGACTTCTCAGAGGCAACAAGAGAGGCTCCCCGAGGCGCCACGCCCCCGATTCAGAGAGGCCACCCCCGCTTCCCCCTGCGCCGCGCGGAAAAGCACGACCTTCGCCCCTGCATTCGAGGGGAAGCCCGATTGCCCTTGGCTGTGACCGGAGAGAAAGGCTGAGTCCCCTCGACTCCCTGGAGGCCACCCCACAGGTGCCAGTTATACCTGTCCCCTCCCCCCCTCCGGGGACCCCCGAGGGTCCTAGCTCCATGCCTGACGCGGACCCAGGGCGCTGCAGCGCCTCCTGGCGAATCCCGAGGCTGCTCGGGCCCCTGTCCGCTCGAAAGGAGGCATGGCGACCCCGCTGGGCTAACGGGGGAGACGGGCCGGGGTACCCGCCGCAACTCGAGAATGCACCGCCGCAAGTCGAGAACACCCCCGTGAGGCCACGCCCATAGAGGGAGGAGGGCTTTTCCCTTGCAGGGCATGGAGAGCATGCCCCGGCACCTGTTCCGGCTCCGAACGGGGCTTGACTCCTTGCGGGCGACTCCAGGTGTCCCCCGAGATCCCCGGGCCAACCTGCCAAGAAAGCGGGGCTTCCCGCCACACCGCGAGGGCGTCCCCCGGGCCCCCCTCCTTGCGAGACGGGGCCCTTGGGATCTGCAGCGACGCGAGAGCCGTCCTGCCTTCTCTCTGGCGCTGCAACGGAGGCTGGACTCCCTCTAGGCGCCCCCAGAGGTTCCCTGGGATACCCGTGTCCACAGGCGAGCGGAACCCTGAGTCTCCAGAGGCCGCTCGCGAGGGGCCCCCCGTCGCCGTCGGCCCCTCCTCTCGAAAGGGGGGTCCAATCCCCTTCCTGAATGCCATCGCAATCCCTACATTCCCTCGCACCTCCAGAGCGGGACTCTCGCCTCTCCTGAGGTTCGAGAAGAGGCCCCAAGGGGCCAGTTCCGGCCGCAAGACCAAAGGTCCCCGAGGAACCCCCATCGGCAAGCGAGTCCAGTTCCCTGGACGTGAGGCGAGGGGAAGCCCAGCAGCCCCTGGCGATGTCAAAGGAGGCCTGGACTTCTCAGAGGCAACAAGAGAGGCTCCCCGAGGCGCCACGCCCCCGATTCAGAGAGGCCACCCCCGCTTCCCCCTGCGCCGCGCGGAAAAGCACGACCTTCGCCCCTGCATTCGAGGGGAAGCCCGATTGCCCTTGGCTGTGACCGGAGAGAAAGGCTGAGTCCCCTCGACTCCCTGGAGGCCACCCCACAGGTGCCAGTTATACCTGTCCCCTCCCCCCCTCCGGGGACCCCCGAGGGTCCTAGCTCCATGCCTGACGCGGACCCAGGGCGCTGCAGCGCCTCCTGGCGAATCCCGAGGCTGCTCGGGCCCCTGTCCGCTCGAAAGGAGGCATGGCGACCCCGCTGGGCTAACGGGGGAGACGGGCCGGGGTACCCGCCGCAACTCGAGAATGCACCGCCGCAAGTCGAGAACACCCCCGTGAGGCCACGCCCATAGAGGGAGGAGGCGCTTTTCCCTTGCAGGGCATGGAGAGCATGCCCCGGCACCTGTTCCGGCTCCGAACGGGGCTTGACTCCTTGCGGGCGACTCCAGGTGTCCCCCGAGATCCCCGGGCCAACCTGCCAAGAAAGCGGGGCTTCCCGCCACACCGCGAGGGCGTCCCCCCGGGCCCCCCTCCTTGCGAGACGGGGCCCTTGGGATCTGCAGCGACGCGAGAGCCGTCCTGCCTTCTCTCTGGCGCTGCAACGGAGGCTGGACTCCCTCTAGGCGCCCCCAGAGGTTCCCTGGGATACCCGTGTCCACAGGCGAGCGGAACCCTGAGTCTCCAGAGGCCGCTCGCGAGGGGCCCCCCGTCGCCGTCGGCCCCTCCTCTCGAAAGGGGGGTCCAATCCCCTTCCTGAATGCCATCGCAATCCCTACATTCCCTCGCACCTCCAGAGCGGGACTCTCGCCTCTCCTGAGGTTCGAGAAGAGGCCCCAAGGGGCCAGTTCCGGCCGCAAGACCAAAGGTCCCCGAGGAACCCCCATCGGCAAGCGAGTCCAGTTCCCTGGACGTGAGGCGAGGGGAAGCCCAGCAGCCCCTGGCGATGTCAAAGGAGGCCTGGACTTCTCAGAGGCAACAAGAGAGGCTCCCCGAGGCGCCACGCCCCCGATTCAGAGAGGCCACCCCCGCTTCCCCCTGCGCCGCGCGGAAAAGCACGACCTTCGCCCCTGCATTCGAGGGGAAGCCCGATTGCCCTTGGCTGTGACCGGAGAGAAAGGCTGAGTCCCCTCGACTCCCTGGAGGCCACCCCACAGGTGCCAGTTATACCTGTCCCCTCCCCCCCCTCCGGGGACCCCCGAGGGTCCTAGCTCCATGCCTGACGCGGACCCAGGGCGCTGCAGCGCCTCCTGGCGAATCCCGAGGCTGCTCGGGCCCCTGTCCGCTCGAAAGGAGGCATGGCGACCCCGCTGGGCTAACGGGGGAGACGGGCCGGGGTACCCGCCGCAACTCGAGAATGCACCGCCGCAAGTCGAGAACACCCCCGTGAGGCCACGCCCATAGAGGGAGGAGGCGCTTTTCCCTTGCAGGGCATGGAGAGCATGCCCCGGCACCTGTTCCGGCTCCGAACGGGGCTTGACTCCTTGCGGGCGACTCCAGGTGTCCCCCGAGATCCCCGGGCCAACCTGCCAAGAAAGCGGGGCTTCCCGCCACACCGCGAGGGCGTCCCCCGGGCCCCCCTCCTTGCGAGACGGGGCCCTTGGGATCTGCAGCGACGCGAGAGCCGTCCTGCCTTCTCTCTGGCGCTGCAACGGAGGCTGGACTCCCTCTAGGCGCCCCCAGAGGTTCCCTGGGATACCCGTGTCCACAGGCGAGCGGAACCCTGAGTCTCCAGAGGCCGCTCGCGAGGGGCCCCCCGTCGCCGTCGGCCCCTCCTCTCGAAAGGGGGGTCCAATCCCCTTCCTGAATGCCATCGCAATCCCTACATTCCCTCGCACCTCCAGAGCGGGACTCTCGCCTCTCCTGAGGTTCGAGAAGAGGCCCCAAGGGGCCAGTTCCGGCCGCAAGACCAAAGGTCCCCGAGGAACCCCCCATCGGCAAGCGAGTCCAGTTCCCTGGACGTGAGGCGAGGGGAAGCCCAGCAGCCCCTGGCGATGTCAAAGGAGGCCTGGACTTCTCAGAGGCAACAAGAGAGGCTCCCCGAGGCGCCACGCCCCCGATTCAGAGAGGCCACCCCCGCTTCCCCCTGCGCCGCGCGGAAAAGCACGACCTTCGCCCCTGCATTCGAGGGGAAGCCCGATTGCCCTTGGCTGTGACCGGAGAGAAAGGCTGAGTCCCCTCGACTCCCTGGAGGCCACCCCACAGGTGCCAGTTATACCTGTCCCCTCCCCCCCTCCGGGGACCCCCGAGGGTCCTAGCTCCATGCCTGACGCGGACCCAGGGCGCTGCAGCGCCTCCTGGCGAATCCCGAGGCTGCTCGGGCCCCTGTCCGCTCGAAAGGAGGCATGGCGACCCGCTGGGCTAACGGGGGAGACGGGCCGGGGTACCCGCCGCAACTCGAGAATGCACCGCCGCAAGTCGAGAACACCCCCGTGAGGCCACGCCCATAGAGGGAGGAGGCGCTTTTCCCTTGCAGGGCATGGAGAGCATGCCCCGGCACCTGTTCCGGCTCCGAACGGGGCTTGACTCCTTGCGGGCGACTCCAGGTGTCCCCCGAGATCCCCGGGCCAACCTGCCAAGAACGCGGGGCTTCCCGCCACACCGCGAGGGCGTCCCCCGGGCCCCCCTCCTTGCGAGACGGGGCCCTTGGGATCTGCAGCGACTCGAGAGCCGCCCTGCCTTCTCTCTGGCGCTGCAACGGAGGCTGGACTCCCTCTAGGCGCCCCCAGAGGTTCCCTGGGATACCCGTGTCCACAGGCGAGCGGAACCCTGAGTCTCCAGAGGCCGCTCGCGAGGGGCCCCCCGTCGCCGTCGGCCCCTCCTCTCGAAAGGGGGGTCCAATCCCCTTCCTGAATGCCATCGCAATCCCTACATTCCCTCGCACCTCCAGAGCGGGACTCTCGCCTCTCCTGAGGTTCGAGAAGAGGCCCCAAGGGGCCAGTTCCGGCCGCAAGACCAAAGGTCCCCGAGGAACCCCCATCGGCAAGCGAGTCCAGTTCCCTGGACGTGAGGCGAGGGGAAGCCCAGCAGCCCCTGGCGATGTCAAAGGAGGCCTGGACTTCTCAGAGGCAACAAGAGAGGCTCCCCGAGGCGCCACGCCCCCGATTCAGAGAGGCCACCCCCGCTTCCCCCTGCGCCGCGCGGAAAAGCACGACCTTCGCCCCTGCATTCGAGGGGAAGCCCGATTGCCCTTGGCTGTGACCGGAGAGAAAGGCTGAGTCCCCTCGACTCCCTGGAGGCCACCCCACAGGTGCCAGTTATACCTGTCCCCTCCCCCCCTCCGGGGACCCCCGAGGGTCCTAGCTCCATGCCTGACGCGGACCCAGGGCGCTGCAGCGCCTCCTGGCGAATCCCGAGGCTGCTCGGGCCCCTGTCCGCTCGAAAGGAGGCATGGCGACCCCGCTGGGCTAACGGGGGAGACGGGCCGGGGTACCCGCCGCAACTCGAGAATGCACCGCCGCAAGTCGAGAACACCCCCGTGAGGCCACGCCCATAGAGGGAGGAGGCGCTTTTCCTTGCAGGGCATGGAGAGCATGCCCCGGCACCTGTTCCGGCTCCGAACGGGGCTTGACTCCTTGCGGGCGACTCCAGGTGTCCCCCGAGATCCCCGGGCCAACCTGCCAAGAACGCGGGGCTTCCCGCCACACCGCGAGGGCGTCCCCCGGGCCCCCCTCCTTGCGAGACGGGGCCCTTGGGATCTGCAGCGACGCGAGAGCCGTCCTGCCTTCTCTCTGGCGCTGCAACGGAGGCTGGACTCCCTCTAGGCGCCCCCAGAGGTTCCCTGGGATACCCGTGTCCACAGGCGAGCGGAACCCTGAGTCTCCAGAGGCCGCTCGCGAGGGGCCCCCCGTCGCCGTCGGCCCCTCCTCTCGAAAGGGGGGTCCAATCCCCTTCCTGAATGCCATCGCAATCCCTACATTCCCTCGCACCTCCAGAGCGGGACTCTCGCCTCTCCTGAGGTTCGAGAAGAGGCCCCAAGGGGCCAGTTCCGGCCGCAAGACCAAAGGTCCCCGAGGAACCCCCATCGGCAAGCGAGTCCAGTTCCCTGGACGTGAGGCGAGGGGAAGCCCAGCAGCCCCTGGCGATGTCAAAGGAGGCCTGGACTTCTCAGAGGCAACAAGAGAGGCTCCCCGAGGCGCCACGCCCCCGATTCAGAGAGGCCACCCCCGCTTCCCCCTGCGCCGCGCGGAAAAGCACGACCTTCGCCCCTGCATTCGAGGGGAAGCCCGATTGCCCTTGGCTGTGACCGGAGAGAAAGGCTGAGTCCCCTCGACTCCCTGGAGGCCACCCCACAGGTGCCAGTTATACCTGTCCCCTCCCCCCCTCCGGGGACCCCCGAGGGTCCTAGCTCCATGCCTGACGCGGACCCAGGGCGCTGCAGCGCCTCCTGGCGAATCCCGAGGCTGCTCGGGCCCCTGTCCGCTCGAAAGGAGGCATGGCGACCCCGCTGGGCTAACGGGGGAGACGGGCCGGGGTACCCGCCGCAACTCGAGAATGCACCGCCGCAAGTCGAGAACACCCCCGTGAGGCCACGCCCATAGAGGGAGGAGGCGCTTTTTCCCTTGCAGGGCATGGAGAGCATGCCCCGGCACCTGTTCCGGCTCCGAACGGGGCTTGACTCCTTGCGGGCGACTCCAGGTGTCCCCCGAGATCCCCGGGCCAACCTGCCAAGAAAGCGGGGCTTCCCGCCACACCGCGAGGGCGTCCCCCGGGCCCCCCTCCTTGCGAGACGGGGCCCTTGGGATCTGCAGCGACTCGAGAGCCGTCCTGCCTTCTCTCTGGCGCTGCAACGGAGGCTGGACTCCCTCTAGGCGCCCCCAGAGGTTCCCTGGGATACCCGTGTCCACAGGCGAGCGGAACCCTGAGTCTCCAGAGGCCGCTCGCGAGGGGCCCCCCCCCGTCGCCGTCGGCCCCTCCTCTCGAAAGGGGGGTCCAATCCCCTTCCTGAATGCCATCGCAATCCCTACATTCCCTCGCACCTCCAGAGCGGGACTCTCTCGCCTCTCCTGAGGTTCGAGAAGAGGCCCCAAGGGGCCAGTTCCGGCCGCAAGACCAAAGGTCCCCGAGGAACCCCCATCGGCAAGCGAGTCCAGTTCCCTGGACGTGAGGCGAGGGGAAGCCCAGCAGCCCCTGGCGATGTCAAAGGAGGCCTGGACTTCTCAGAGGCAACAAGAGAGGCTCCCCGAGGCGCCACGCCCCCGATTCAGAGAGGCCACCCCCGCTTCCCCCTGCGCCGCGCGGAAAAGCACGACCTTCGCCCCTGCATTCGAGGGGAAGCCCGATTGCCCTTGGCTGTGACCGGAGAGAAAGGCTGAGTCCCCTCGACTCCCTGGAGGCCACCCCACAGGTGCCAGTTATACCTGTCCCCTCCCCCCCTCCGGGGACCCCCGAGGGTCCTAGCTCCATGCCTGACGCGGACCCAGGGCGCTGCAGCGCCTCCTGGCGAATCCCGAGGCTGCTCGGGCCCCTGTCCGCTCGAAAGGAGGCATGGCGACCCCGCTGGGCTAACGGGGGAGACGGGCCGGGGTACCCGCCGCAACTCGAGAATGCACCGCCGCAAGTCGAGAACACCCCCGTGAGGCCACGCCCATAGAGGGAGGAGGCGCTTTTCCCTTGCAGGGCATGGAGAGCATGCCCCGGCACCTGTTCCGGCTCCGAACGGGGCTTGACTCCTTGCGGGCGACTCCAGGTGTCCCCCGAGATCCCCGGGCCTACCTGCCAAGAAACCGGGGCTTCCGCCACACCGCGAGGGAGTCCCCCGGGCCCCCCTCCTTGCGAGACGGGGCCCTTGGGATCTGCAGCGACTCGAGAGCCGTCCTGCCTTCTCTCTGGCGCTGCAACGGAGGCTGGACTCCCTCTAGGCGCCCCCAGAGGTTCCCCGGGATACCCGTGTCCACAGGCGAGCGGAACCCTGAGTCTCCAGAGGCCGCTCGCGAGGGGCCCCCCGTCGCCGTCGGCCCCTCCTCTCGAAAGGGGGGTCCAATCCCCTTCCTGAATGCCATCGCAATCCCTACATTCCCTCGCACCTCCAGAGCGGGACTCTCGCCTCTCCTGAGGTTCGAGAAGAGGCCCCAAGGGGCCAGTTCCGGCCGCAAGACCAAAGGTCCCCGAGGAACCCCCATCGGCAAGCGAGTCCAGTTCCCTGGACGTGAGGCGAGGGGAAGCCCAGCAGCCCCTGGCGATGTCAAAGGAGGCCTGGACTTCTCAGAGGCAACAAGAGAGGCTCCCCGAGGCGCCACGCCCCCGATTCAGAGAGGCCACCCCCGCTTCCCCCTGCGCCGCGCGGAAAAGCACGACCTTCGCCCCTGCATTCGAGGGGAAGCCCGATTGCCCTTGGCTGTGACCGGAGAGAAAGGCTGAGTCCCCCTCGACTCCCTGGAGGCCACCCCACAGGTGCCAGTTATACCTGTCCCCTCCCCCCCTCGGGGACCCCCGAGGGTCCTAGCTCCATGCCTGACGCGGACCCAGGGCGCTGCAGCGCCTCCTGGCGAATCCCGAGGCTGCTCGGGCCCCTGTCCGCTCGAAAGGGAGGCATGGCGACCCCGCTGGGCTAACGGGGGAGACGGGCCCGGGGTACCCGCCGCAACTCGAGAATGCACCGCCGCAAGTCGAGAACACCCCCGTGAGGCCACGCCCATAGAGGGAGGAGGCGCTTTTCCCTTGCAGGGCATGGAGAGCATGCCCCGGCACCTGTTCCGGCTCCGAACGGGGCTTGACTCCTTGCGGGCGACTCCAGGTGTCCCCCGAGATCCCCGGGCCAACCTGCCAAGAAAGCGGGGCTTCCCGCCACACCGCGAGGGCGTCCCCCGGGCCCCCCTCCTTGCGAGACGGGGCCCTTGGGATCTGCAGCGACTCGAGAGCCGTCCTGCCTTCTCTCTGGCGCTGCAACGGAGGCTGGACTCCCTCTAGGCGCCCCCAGAGGTTCCCTGGGATACCCGTGTCCACAGGCGAGCGGAACCCTGAGTCTCCAGAGGCCGCTCGCGAGGGGCCCCCCGTCGCCGTCGGCCCCTCCTCTCGAAAGGGGGGTCCAATCCCCCTTCCTGAATGCCATCGCAATCCCTACATTCCCTCGCACCTCCAGAGCGGGACTCTCGCCTCTCCTGAGGTTCGAGAAGAGGCCCCAAGGGGCCAGTTCCCGGCCGCAAGACCAAAGGTCCCCGAGGAACCCCCATCGGCAAGCGAGTCCAGTTCCCTGGACGTGAGGCGAGGGGAAGCCCAGCAGCCCCTGGCGATGTCAAAGGAGGCCTGGACTTCTCAGAGGCAACAAGAGAGGCTCCCCGAGGCGCCACGCCCCCCGATTCAGAGAGGCCACCCCCGCTTCCCCCTGCGCCGCGCGGAAAAGCACGACCTTCGCCCCTGCATTCGAGGGGAAGCCCGATTGCCCTTGGCTGTGACCGGAGAGAAAGGCTGAGTCCCCTCGACTCCCTGGAGGCCACCCCACAGGTGCCAGTTATACCTGTCCCCTCCCCCCCTCCGGGGACCCCCGAGGGTCCTAGCTCCATGCCTGACGCGGACCCAGGGCGCTGCAGCGCCTCCTGGCGAATCCCGAGGCTGCTCGGGCCCCTGTCCGCTCGAAAGGAGGCATGGCGACCCCGCTGGGCTAACGGGGGAGACGGGCCGGGGTACCCGCCGCAACTCGAGAATGCACCGCCGCAAGTCGAGAACACCCCCGTGAGGCCACGCCCATAGAGGGAGGAGGAGGCGGCTTTTTCCCTTGCAGGGCCATGTGAGGAAGCATGTGCCCTGCATCTGTTTCCGGGCTTTTTTTCCGCACGGGGCTATGACTCCCTGTGCGGTCGAGACCTCCAGTGTGTCCCCCGAGATCCCTCGGCCAACCTAGCCAAGAAAGCGGGGCTTCCCGCCACCAGAACAGACAGACACCGCAAGGGCGTCCGCCGTCCCACCCATCCTTGCGAGACGGGGCCCTTTGGAATCCTGCAGCGCGCCGATAGCCGTCACTGCCTTCTCTCTGTCGCTGCAAGCGGAGGCTGGGACATCCCTCTAGTCGCACCCAGAGGTTCCCTGGATACCCCGTGTCCACATGGCGAGCGGAACCCTGAGTACCTCCAGAGGCCGCTCGCGAGGGGGCCCCCCGTCGCCCGACGTCCCCCCTCCTCTCTTGAAAAGGGGGGATCGAATCACCTTCCTGACTGCCATCGCAATCCCTACAATTCCCTCGCCACTCCAGAGCGGGACTCGCGCCTCTCCTGAAGGTTTCGAGAAGAAGAGCCCCCAAGGGGCCAGTTCGGCCGCCGCGACGACCAAACGTCCCCGAGGAAAACCCCCATCGGGCAAGCGATTCCCACTTCCCTGGACGTGAGACTGAGGGGAAAAGCCCAGCAGCCCCTGGCGATGTCAAACGATGCCTGGACTTCTCCATATGCAACAAGAGAGAGGTCCCCCGACGGCGCCACGCCCCCCGATTCAGAGCGGCCCGACCCACGCTTCCCCTGCGCCCGCGCGGAGAAGCACGACCTTCGCCCCTGCACTTCGAGGGAAGAAAACCCGATTGCCCTTGGCTGTGACCGGAGAGAAAAGGCTGAGTCCCCCTCAGACTTCCCTGGAGGCCACCCCACATGTGCCAGTTAATACCTGTCCCCTTCACCCGCTCCGGGGCACCCCGAGGGTCATAGTTCCATGCCTATGACGCAGGACCTGGGCGCTAGCACCAACGCGCTCCTGGCGAATCCGAGTCTGCTGAGGCCCCTGTCCGCTCGAAAGGAAGCATGTCGCACCACCGCTGGGCTAACTGGGGAGAGACGTGCCGGTGTACCCGCCGTAACTCGAGATATGCACCGCCCCCGCACGTCCTATGCCACACTCCCGTGAGGCCAACGCCGCCTAGAGGGAGGTGAGGCGCTGTGTTCCCTTGCAGGGGCATCCCTCTAGGCGCCCCCAGAGGTTCCCTGGGATACCCGTGTCCACAGGCGAGCGGAACCCTGAGTCTCCAGAGGCCGCTCGCGAGGGGCCCCCCGTCGCCGTCGGCCCCTCCTCTCGAAAGGGGGGTCCAATCCCCTTCCTGAATGCCATCGCAATCCCTACATTCCCTCGCACCTCCAGAGCGGGACTCTCGCCTCTCCTGAGGTTCGAGAAGAGGCCCCAAGGGGCCAGTTCCGGCCGCAAGACCAAAGGTCCCCGAGGAACCCCCATCGGCAAGCGAGTCCAGTTCCCTGGACGTGAGGCGAGGGGAAGCCCAGCAGCCCCTGGCGATGTCAAAGGAGGCCTGGACTTCTCAGAGGCAACAAGAGAGGCTCCCCGAGGCGCCACGCCCCCGATTCAGAGAGGGCCACCCCCGCTTCCCCCTGCGCCCGCGGAAAAGCACGACCTTCGCCCCTGCATTCGAGGGGAAGCCCGATTGCCCTTGGCTGTGACCGGAGAGAAAGGCTGAGTCCCCTCGACTCCCTGGAGGCCACCCCACAGGTGCCAGTTATACCTGTCCCCTCCCCCCCTCCGGGGACCCCCGAGGGTCCTAGCTCCATGCCTGACGCGGACCCAGGGCGCTGCAGCGCCTCCTGGCGAATCCCGAGGCTGCTCGGGCCCCTGTCCGCTCGAAAGGAGGGCATGGCGACCCCGCTGGGCTAACGGGGGAGACGGGCCGGGGTACCCGCCGCAACTCGAGAATGCACCGCCGCAAGTCGAGAACACCCCCGTGAGGCCACGCCCATAGAGGGAGGAGGCGCTTTTTCCCTTGCAGGGCATGGAGAGCATGCCCGGCACCTGTTCCGGCTCCGAACGGGGCTTGACTCCTTGCGGGCGACTCCAGGTGTCCCCCGAGATCCCCGGGCCAACCTGCCAAGAAAGCGGGGCTTCCCGCCACACCGCGAGGGCGTCCCCCGGGCCCCCCTCCTTGCGAGACGGGGCCCTTGGGATCTGCAGCGACGCGAGAGCCGTCCTGCCTTCTCTCTCTGGCGCTGCAACGGAGGCTGGACTCCCTCTAGGCGCCCCCAGAGGTTCCCTGGGATACCCGTGTCCACAGGCGAGCGGAACCCTGA
>JAGTYA010001236.1:0-12735 GCA_024291935.2 Okapia johnstoni | reverse complement strand
AGGGTGCCTTCACTTTTCCAGGGCACTTGGAGGGTGCCTTCACGTTCCAGGGCTCTGTCGAAGCCTTACCTGGGCTTTCAGAACACACCTAGTCTCCAGAGCTCTCTGCTATAGAGCAGACATGGCGAAAAATCGCTGTGGAGGGTGCCTTCACATTCCAGGGCACTGTCGAAGCATTACCTGGGCTTTGGAGGCTAGGCACTGTGGCCTCTTTCACTGACTTTCCAGGTATCACTTCCCAGCCCCTTGTGATTTTTAGCCAGATGCAGCCTTGCAGGGTCTCTTCCTTAGAGTCAAAAAAGGTAGCCCAAGGGACTGCTTATTCAGTCTTCCCTGGTGCAAGAGGTGTTTGGCTGTGAAGACGCCAGAACAATGGCTCTGCTCCCAGGGCCTCAGTTTCCCAGTCAGAACAGACCTAGTCTCCAGAGCTCTCTGCTACAGAGCAGACATGGGGAAAAAGCGCTGTGGAGGGTGCCTTCACGTTCCAGGGCTCTGTCGAAGCCTTACCTGGGCTTTGGAGCCTAGGCACTGTGGCCTCTTTCACTGACTTTCCAGGTATCACTTCCCAGCCCCTTGTGATTTTCAGCCAGATGCAGCCTTGCAGGGTCTCTTCCTTAGAGTCAAAAAAGGTAGCCCAAGGGACTGCTTATTCAGTCTTCCCTGGTGCAAGAGGTGTTTGGCTGTGAAGACGCCAGAACAATGGCTCTGCTCCCAGGGCCTCAGTTTCCCAGTCAGAACAGACCTAGTCTCCAGAGCTCTCTGCTACAGAGCAGACATGGGGAAAAAGCGCTGTGGAGGGTTTCCTTCACGTTCCAGGGCACTGTCGGAAGCCTTACCTGGGCTTTGGGGCCTAGGCACTGTGGCCTCTTTCACTGACTTTCCAGGTATCACTTCCCAGCCCCTTGTGATTTTCAGCCAGATGCAGCCTTGCAGGGTCTCTTCCTTAGAGTCAAAAAAGGTAGCCCAAGGGACTGCTTATTCAGTCTTCCCTGGTGCAAGAGGTGTTTGGCTGTGAAGACGCCAGAACAATGGCTCTGCTCCCAGGGCCTCAGTTTCCCAGTCAGAACAGACCTAGTCTCCAGAGCTCTCTGCTACAGAGCAGACATGGGGAAAAAGCGCTGTGGAGGGTGCCTTCACGTTCCAGGGCACTGTCGAAGCCCTTACCTGGGCTTTGGAGCCTAGGCACTGTGGCCTCTTTCACTGACTTTCCAGGTATCACTTCCCAGCCCCTTGTGATTTTCAGCCAGATGCAGCCTTGCAGGGTCTCTTCCTTAGAGTCAAAAAAGGTAGCCCAAGGGACTGCTTATTCAGTCTTCCCTGGTGCAAGAGGTGTTTGGCTGTGAAGACGCCAGAACAATGGCTCTGCTCCCAGGGCCTCAGTTTCCCAGTCAGAACAGACCTAGTCTCCAGAGCTCTCTGCTACAGAGCAGACATGGGGAAAAAAGCTCTGAGGAGGGTTCCTTGAGGCTCCCTGCCTTGTCGAAGCCCTACCTGGGTGCTGGGGCCTAGGCACTGTGGCCTCTTTCACTGACTTTCCAGGTATCACTTCCCAGCCCCTTGTGATTTTCAGCCAGATGCAGCCTTGCAGGGTCTCTTCCTTAGAGTCAAAAAAGGTAGCCCAAGGGACTGCTTATTCAGTCTTCCCTGGTGCAAGAGGTGTTTTGGCTGTGAAGACGCCAGAACAATGGCTCTGCTCCCAGGGCCTCAGTTTCCCAGTCAGAACAGACCTAGTCTCCAGAGCTCTCTGCTACAGAGCAGACATGGGGAAATAAGCGCTGTGGAGGGTGCCTTCAGGTTCCAGGGCACTGTCGAAGCCTTACCCTGGGCTTTGGAGCCTAGGCACTGTGGCCTCTTTCACTGACTTTCCAGGTATCACTTCCCAGCCCCCTTGTGATTTTCAGCCAGATGCAGCCTTGCAGGGTCTCTTCCTTAGAGTCAAAAAAGGTAGCCCAAGGGACTGCTTATTCAGTCTTCCCTGGTGCAAGAGGTGTTTGGCTGTGAAGACGCCAGAACAATGGCTCTGCTCCCAGGGCCTCAGTTTCCCAGTCAGAACAGACCTAGTCTCCAGAGCTCTCTGCTACAGAGCAGACATGGGGAAAAAGCTCTGAGGAGGGTTCCTTGAGGCTCCAGGCCTTGTCGAAGCCCTACCCGGGTGCTGGGCCTAGGCACTGTGGCCTCTTTCACTGACTTTCCAGGTATCACTTCCCAGCCCCTTGTGATTTTCAGCCAGATGCAGCCTTGCAGGGTCTCTTCCTTAGAGTCAAAAAAGGTAGCCCAAGGGACTGCTTATTCAGTCTTCCCTGGTGCAAGAGGTGTTTGGCTGTGAAGACGCCCAGAACAATGGCTCTGCTCCCAGGGCCTCAGTTTCCCAGTCAGAACAGACCTAGTCTCCAGAGCTCTCTGCTACAGAGCAGACATGGGGAAAAAGCGCTGTGGAGGGTGCCTTCACGTTCCAGGGCACTGTCGAAGCCTTACCTGGGCTTTGGAGCCTAGGCACTGTGGCCTCTTTCACTGACTTTCCAGGTATCACTTCCCAGCCCCTTGTGATTTTCAGCCAGATGCAGCCTTGCAGGGTCTCTTCCTTAGAGTCAAAAAAGGTAGCCCAAGGGACTGCTTATTCAGTCTTCCCTGGTGCAAGAGGTGTTTGGCTGTGAAGACGCCAGAACAATGGCTCTGCTCCCAGGGCCTCAGTTTCCCAGTCAGAACAGACCTAGTCTCCAGAGCTCTCTCTCTACAGAGCAGACATGGGGAAAAAGCTCTGAGGAGGGTTCCTTCAGGTTCCCTGCCTTGGGGAAGCCCTACCCGGGTGCTGGGGCCTAGGCACTGTGGCCTCTTTCACTGACTTTCCAGGTATCACTTCCCAGCCCCTTGTGATTTTCAGCCAGATGCAGCCTTGCAGGGTCTCTTCCTTAGAGTCAAAAAAGGTAGCCCAAGGGACTGCTTATTCAGTCTTCCCTGGTGCAAGAGGTGTTTGGCTGTGAAGACGCCAGAACAATGGCTCTGCTCCCAGGGCCTCAGTTTCCCAGTCAGAACAGACCTAGTCTCCAGAGCTCTCTGCTACAGAGCAGACATGGGGAAAAAGCGCTGTGGAGGGTGCCTTCACGTTCCAGGGCACTGTCGAAGCCTTACCTGGGCTTTGGAGCCTAGGCACTGTGGCCTCTTTCACTGACTTTCCAGGTATCACTTCCCAGCCCCTTGTGATTTTCAGCCAGATGCAGCCTTGCAGGGTCTCTTCCTTAGAGTCAAAAAAGGTAGCCCAAGGGACTGCTTATTCAGTCTTCCCTGGTGCAAGAGGTGTTTGGCTGTGAAGACGCCAGAAAAATGGCTCTGCTCCCAGGGCCTCAGTTTCCCAGTCAGAACAGACCTAGTCTCCAGAGCTCTCTGCTACAGAGCAGACATGGGGAAAAAGCGCTGTGGAGGGTGCCTTCACTTCCAGGGCACTGTCGAAGCCTTACCTGGGCTTTGGAGCCTAGGCACTGTGGCCTCTTTCACTGACTTTCCAGGTATCACTTCCCAGCCCCTTGTGATTTTCAGCCAGATGCAGCCTTGCAGGGTCTCTTCCTTAGAGTCAAAAAAGGTAGCCCAAGGGACTGCTTATTCAGTCTTCCCTGGTGCAAGAGGTGTTTGGCTGTGAAGACGCCAGAACAATGGCTCTGCTCCCAGGGCCTCAGTTTCCCAGTCAGAACAGACCTAGTCTCCAGAGCTCTCTGCTACAGAGCAAACATGGGGAAAAAGCGCTGTGGAGGGTGCCTTCACGTTCCAGGGCACTGTCGAAAGCCTTACCTGGGCTTTGGAGCCTAGGCACTGTGGCCTCTTTCACTGACTTTCCAGGTATCACTTCCCAGCCCCTTGTGATTTTCATCCAGATGCAGCGTTGCAGGGTCTCTTCCTTAGAGTCAAAAAAGGTAGCCCAAGGGACTGCTTATTCAGTCTTCCCTGGTGCAAGAGGTGTTTGGCTGTGAAGACGCCAGAACAATGGCTGTGCTCCCATGGCCTCAGTTTCCCAGTCAGAAGAGACCTATTCTCCAGAGCTCTCTGCTACAGAGCAGACATGGGGAAAAACTCTGAGGACGGTTCCTTGAGGCTCCCTGCCTTGGGGAAGACCTACCCGGGTGCTGGGGCCTAGGCACTGTGGCCTCTTTCACTGACTTTCCAGGTATCACTTCCCAGCCCCTTGTGATTTTCAGCCAGATGCAGCCTTGCAGGGTCTCTTCCTTAGAGTCAAAAAAGGTAGCCCAAGGGACTGCTTATTCAGTCTTCCCTGGTGCAAGAGGTGTTTGGCTGTAAAGACGCCAGAACAATGGCTCTGCTCCCAGGGCCTCAGTTTCCCAGTCAGAACAGACCTAGTCTCCAGAGCTCTCTCCTACAGAGCAGACATGGGGAAATAGCTCTGAGGAGGGTTCCATGAGGCTCCCTGCCTTGGGAAGCCCTACCCGGGTGCTGGGGCCTAGGCACTGTGGCCTCTTTCACTGACTTTCCATGTATCACTTCCCAGTCCCCTTGTGATGTTTCAGCCAGATGCAGCCTTGCAGGGTCTCTTCCTTAGAGTCAAAAAAGGTAGCCCAAGGGACTGCTTATTCAGTCTTCCCTGGTGCAAGAGGTGTTTGGCTGTGAAGACGCCAGAACAATGGCTCTGCTCCCAGGGCCTCAGTTTCCCAGTCAGAACAGACCTAGTCTCCAGAGCTCTCTGCTACAGAGCAGACATGGGGAAAAAGCGCTGTGGAGGGTGCCTTCACGTTCCAGGGCACTGTCGAAGCCTTACCTGGGCTTTGGAGCCTAGGCACTGTGGCCTGTGGCCTCTATCACTGACTTTCCAGGTATCACTTCCCAGCCCCTTGTGATTTTCAGCCAGATGCAGCCTTGCAGGGTCTCTTCCTTAGAGTCAAAAAAGGTAGCCCAAGGGACTGCTTATTCAGTCTTCCCTGGTGCAAGAGGTGTTTGGCTGTGAAGACGCCAGAACAATGGCTCTGCTCCCAGGGCCTCAGTTTCCCAGTCAGAAGAGTCCTAGTCTCCAGAGCTCTCTACTACAGAGCAGACATGGGGAAATAGCTCTGAGGAGGGTTCCTTGAGGCTCACTGCCTTGGGGAAGCCCTACCCGGGTGCTGGGGCCTAGGCACTGTGGCCTCTTTCACTGACTTTCCAGGTATCACTTCCCCAGCCCCTTGTGATTTTCAGCCAGATGCAGCCTTGCAGGGTCTCTTCCTTAGAGTCAAAAAAGGTAGCCCAATGGACTGCTTATTCAGTCTTCCCTGGTGCAAGAGGTGTTTGGCTGTGAAGACGCCAGAACAATGGCTCTGCTCCCAGGGCCTCATTTTCCCAGTCAGAACAGACCTAGTCTCCAGAGCTCTCTGCTACAGAGCAAACATGGGGAAAAAGCGCTGTGGAGGGTGCCTTCACGTTCCAGGGCACTGTCGAAGCCTTACCTGGGCTTTGGAGCCTAGGCACTGTGGCCTCTTTCACTGACTTTCCAGGTATCACTTCCCAGCCCCTTGTGATTTTCATCCAGATGCAGCGTTGCAGGATCTCTTCCTTAGAGTCAAAAAAGGTAGCCCAAGGGACTGCTTATTCAGTCTTCCCTGGTGCAAGAGGTGTTTGGCTGTGAAGACGCCAGAACAATGGCTCTGCTCCCAGGGCCTCAGTTTCCCAGTCAGAACAGACCTATTCTCCAGAGCTCTCTGCTACAGAGCAGACATGGGGAAAAACTCTGAGGACGGTTCCTTGAGGCTCCCTGCCTTGGGGAAGACCTACCCGGGTGCTGGGGCCTAGGCACTGTGGCCTCTTTCACTGACTTTCCAGGTATCACTTCCCAGCCCCTTGTGATTTTCAGCCAGATGCAGCCTTGCAGGGTCTCTTCCTTAGAGTCAAAAAAGGTAGCCCAAGGGACTGCTTATTCAGTCTTCCCTGGTGCAAGAGCTGTTTGGCTGTGAAGACGCCAGAACAATGGCTCTGCTCCCAGGGCCTCAGTTTCCCAGTCAGAACAGACCTAGTCTCCAGAGCTCTCTGCTAAAGAGCAGACATGGGGAAAAAGCGCTGGGGAGGGTGCCTTCACGTTCCAGGGCACTGTCGAAGCCTTACCTGGGCTTTGGAGCCTAGGCACTGTGGCCTCTTTCACTGACTTTCCAGGTATCACTTCCCAGCCCCCTTGTGTGATTTCAGCCAGATGCAGCCTTGCAGGATCTCGTCCTTAGAGTCAACAAAGGTAGCCCAAGGGACTGCTTATTCAGTCTTCCCTGGTGCAAGAGGTGTTTGGCTGTGAAGACGCCAGAACAATGGCTCTGCTCCCAGGGCCTCAGTTTCCCAGTCAGAACAGACCTATTCTCCAGAGCTCTCTGCTACAGAGCAAAAATGGGGAAAAACTCTGAGGACGGTTCCTTGAGGCTCCCTGCCTTGGGGAAGCCCTACCCGGGTGCTGGGGCCTAGGCACTGTGGCCTCTTTCACTGACTTTCCAGATATCACTTCTCAGCCCCTTGTGATTTTCAGCCAGTTGCAGCCTTGCAGGGTCTCTTCCTTAGAGTCAAAAAAGGTAGCCCAAGGGACTGCTTATTCAGTCTTCCCTGGTGCAAGAGGTGTTTGGCTGTGAAGACGCCAGAACAATGGCTCTGCTCCCAGGGCCTCAGTTTCCCAGTCAGAAGAGTCCTAGTTTCCAGAGCTCTCTACTACAGTGCAGACATGGGGAAATAGTTCTGAGGAGGGTTCCTTGAGGCTCACTGCCTTGGGGAAGCCCTACCCGGGTGCTGGGGCCTAGGCACTGTGGCCTCTTTCACTGACTTTCCAGGTATCACTTCCCAGCCCCTTGTGATTTTCAGCCAGATGCAGCCTTGCAGGGTCTCTTCCTTAGAGTCAAAAAAGGTAGCCCAATGGACTGCTTATTCAGTCTTCCCTGGTGCAAGAGGTGTTTGGCTGTGAAGACGCCAGAACAATGGCTCTGCTCCCAGGGCCTCATTTTCCCAGTCAGAACAGACCTAGTCTCCAGAGCTCTCTGCTACAGAGCAAACATGGGGAAAAAGCGCTGTGGAGGGTGCCTTCACGTTCCAGGGCACTGTCGAAGCCTTGCCTGGGCTTTGGAGCCTAGGCACTGTGGCCTCTTTCACTGACTTTCCAGGTATCACTTCCCAGCCCCTTGTGATTTTCAGCCAGATGCAGCCTTGCAGGGTCTCTTCCTTAGAGTCAAAAAAGGTAGCCCAAGGGACTGCTTATTCATTCTTCCCTGGTGCAAGAGGTGTTTGGCTGTGAAGACGCCAGAACAATGGCTCTGCTCCCAGGGCCTCAGTTTCCCATTCAGAACAGACCTAGTCTCCAGAGCTCGCTGCTACAGAGCAGACATGGGGAAATAGCTCTGAGGAGGGTTTCTTGAGGCTCCCTGCCTTGGGGAAGCCCTACCCGGGTGCTGGGACCTAGGCACTGTGGCCTCTTTCACTGACTTTCCAGGTATCACTTCCCAGCCCCTTTTGATTTTCAGCCAGATGCAGCCTTGCAGGGTCTCTTCCTTAGAGTCAAAAAAGGTAGCCCAAGGGACTGCTTATTCAGTTTTCCCTTGTGCAAGAGGTGTCTGGTTGTGAAGGCACCAGAACAATGGCTATGCTCCCAGGGCCTCAGTTTCCCAGTCAGAACAGACCTAGTCTCCAGAGCTCTCTGCTACAGAGCAGACATGTGGAAATAGCTCTGAGAAGGGTTCCTTGAGGCTCCCTGCCTTGGGGAAGCCCTACCCGTGTGCTGGGCCTCGGCACTGTGGCCGCTTTCACTGACTTTCCAGGTATCACTTCCCAGCCCCTTGTGATTTTCAGCCAGATGCAACCTTGCAGGGTCTTTTCGTTAGAGTCAAAAAAGGTAGCCCAAGGGACTGCTTATTCAGTATTCCCTGGTGCAAGAGGTGTTTGGCTGTGAAGACGCCAGAACAATGGCTCTGCTCCCAGGGCCTCAGTTTCCCAGTCAGAACAGACCTAGTCTCCAGAGCTCTCTGCTATAGAGCAGACATGGGGAAAAAGCGCTGTGGAGGGTGCCTTCACGTTCCAGAGCACTGTCGAAGCCTTACTTGGGCTTTGGAGCCTAGGCACTGTGGCCTCTTTCACTGACTTTCCAGGTATCACTTCCCAGCCCCTTGTGATTTTCTGCCAGATGCAGCCTTGCAGGGTCTCTTCCTTAGAGTCAAAAAAGGTAGCCCAAGGGACTGCTTATTCAGTCTTCCCTGGTGCAAGAGGTGTTTGGCTGTGAAGACGCCAGAACAATGGCTCTGCTCCCAAGGCCTCAGCTTTCCAGTCAGAACAGACCTAGTCTCCAGAGCTCTCTGCTACAGAGCAGACATGGGGAAATAGTTCTGAGGAGGGTTCCTTGAGGCTTCCTGCCTTGGGGAAGCCCTACCCGGGTGCTGGGCTCTAGGCACTGTGGCCTCTTTCACTGACTTTCCAGGTATCACTTCCCAGCCCCTTGTGATTTTCAGCCAGATGCAGCCTTGCAGGGTCTCTTCCTTAGAGTCAAAAAAGGTAGCCCAAGGGACTGCTTATTCAGTCTTCCCTGGTGCAAGATGTGTTTGGCTGTGAAGACGCCAGAACAATGGCTCTGCTCCCAGGGCCTCAGCTTCCCAGTAAGAACAGACCTAGTCTCCAACGCTCTCTGCTACAGAGCAGACATGGGGAAAAAGCGCTTTGGAGGGTGCCTTCACGTTCCAGGGCACTGTCGAAGCCTTACCTGGGCTTTGGAGCCTTGGCACTGTGGCCTCTTTCACTGACTTTCCAGGTATCACTTCCCAGGCCCTTGTGATTTTCAGCCAGATGCAGCCTTGCAGGGTCTCTTCCTCAGAGTCAACAAAGGTAGCCCAAGGGACTGCTTATTCAGTCTTCCCTGGTGCTAGAGGTGTTTGGCTGTGAAGACGCCAGAACAATGACTCTGCTCCCAGGGCCTCAGTTTCCCAGTCAGAACAGACCTAGTTTCCAGAGCTCTCTGCTACAGAGCAGACATGGGGAAAAAGCACTGTGGAGGGAGGCTTCACGTTTCAGGGCACTGTCGAAGCCATACCTGTGCTTTGGAGCCTAGGCACTGTGGCCTCTTTCACTGACTTTCCAGGTATCACTTCCCAGCCCCTTGTGATTTTCAGCCAGATGCAGCCTTGCAGGGTCTCTTCCTTAGAGTCAAAAAAGGTAGCCCAAGGGACTGCTTATTCAGTCTTCCCTGGTGCAAGAGGTGTTTGGCTGTGAAGACGCCAGTACAATGGCTCTGCTCCCAGGGCCTCAGTTTCCCAGTCAGAAGAGTCCTAGTCTCCAGAGCTCTCTGCTACAGAGCAGACATGGGGAAATAGCTCTGAGGAGGGTTCCTTGAGGCTCACTGCCTTGGGGAAGCCCTACCCGGGTGCTGGGGCCTAGGCACTGTGGCCTCTTTCACTGACTTTCCAGGTATCACTTCCCAGCCCCTTGTGATTTTCAGCCAGATGCAGCCTTGCAGGGTCTCTTCCTTAGAGTCAAAAAAGGTAGTCCAATGGACTGCTTATTCAGTCTTCCCTGGTGCAAGAGGTGTTTGGCTGTGAAGACGCCAGAACAATGGCTCTGGTCCCAGGGCCTCAGTTTCCCAGTCAGAACAGACCTATTCTCCAGAGCTCTCTGCTACAGAGCAGACATGGGGAAAAACTCTGAGGACGGTTCCTTGAGGCTCCCTGCCTTGGGGAAGACCTACCCGGGTGCTGGGGCCTAGGCACTGTGGCCTCTTTCACTGACTTTCCAGGTATCACTTCCCAGCCCCTTGTGATTTTCAGCCAGATGCAGCCTTGCAGGGTCTCTTCCTTAGAGTCAAAAAAGGTAGCCCAAGGGACTGCTTATTCAGTCTTCCCTGGTGCAAGAGGTGTTTGGCTGTGAAGACGCCAGAACAACAATGGCTCTGCTCCCAGGGCCTCAGTTTCCCAGTCAGAACAGACCTAGTCTCCAGAGCTCTCTGCTACAGAGCAGACATGGGGAAAAAGCGCTGTGGAGGGTGGCTTCACGTTCCAGGGCACTGTCGAAGCCTTACCTGGGCTTTGGAGCCTAGGCACTGTGGCCTCTTTCACTGACTTTCCAGGTATCACTTCCCAGCCCCTTGTGATTTTCAGCCAGATGCAGCCTTGCAGGGTCTCTTCCTTAGAGTCAAAAAAAAGGTAGCCCAAGGGACTGCTTATTCAGTCTTCCCTGGTGCAAGAGATGTGTTTGGCTGTGAAGACGCCAGAACAATGGCTCTGCTCCCAGGGCCTCAG
This sequence comes from Okapia johnstoni, assembly GCA_024291935.2. NCBI lineage: Eukaryota > Metazoa > Chordata > Mammalia > Artiodactyla > Giraffidae > Okapia > Okapia johnstoni. The sequence continues at coordinate 2,521 of JAGTYA010001236.1, read as the reverse complement.
TTTCCCAGTCAGAACAGTCCTAGTCTCCAGAGCTCTCTGCTACAGAGCAGACATGGGGAAATAGCTCTGAGGAGGGTTCCTTGATGCTCCCTGCCTTGGGGAAGCCCTACCCGGGTGCTGGGGCCTAGGCACTGTGGCCTCTTTCACTGACTTTCCAGGTATCACTTCCCAGCCCCTTGTGATTTTCAGCCAGATGCAGCCTTGCAGGGTCTCTTCCTTAGAGTCAAAAAAGGTAGCCCAAGGGACTGCTTATTCAGTCTTCCCTGGTGCAAGAGGTGTTTGGCTGTGAAGACGCCAGAACAATGGCTCTGCTCCCAGGGCCTCAGTTTCCCAGTCAGAACAGACCTAGTCTCCAGAGCTCTCTGCTACAGAGCAGACATGGGGAAAAAGCTCTGTGGAGGGTTTCCTTCACGCTCCCTGCCACTGTCGAAGCCCTACCCGGGCTTTGGGCCTAGGCACTGTGGCCTCTTTCACTGACTTTCCAGGTATCACTTCCCAGCCCCTTGTGATTTTCAGCCAGATGCAGCCTTGCAGGGTCTCTTCCTTAGAGTCAAAAAAGGTAGCCCAAGGGACTGCTTATTCAGTCTTCCCTGGTGCAAGAGGTGTTTGGCTGTGAAGACGCCAGAACAATGGCTCTGCTCCCAGGGCCTCAGTTTCCCAGTCAGAACAGACCTAGTCTCCAGAGCTCTCTGCTACAGAGCAGACATGGGGAAAAAGCTCTGTGGAGGGTGCCTTCACGTTCCAGGGCACTGTCGAAGCCTTACCTGGGCTTTGGAGCCTAGGCACTGTGGCCTCTTTCACTGACTTTCCAGGTATCACTTCCCAGCCCCTTGTGATTTTCAGCCAGATGCAGCCTTGCAGGGTCTCTTCCTTAGAGTCAAAAAAGGTAGCCCAAGGGACTGCTTTATTCAGTCTTCCCTGGTGCAAGAGGTGTTTGGCTGTGAAGACGCCAGAACAATGGCTCTGCTCCCAGGGCCTCAGTTTCCCAGTCAGAACAGACCTAGTCTCCAGAGCTCTCTGCTACAGAGCAGACATGGGGAAAAAGCTCTGTGGAGGGTGCCTTCACGTTCCAGGGCACTGTCGAAGCCCTACCTGGGCTTTGGAGCCTAGGCACTGTGGCCTCTTTCACTGACTTTCCAGGTATCACTTCCCAGCCCCTTGTGATTTTCAGCCAGATGCAGCCTTGCAGGGTCTCTTCCTTAGAGTCAAAAAAGGTAGCCCAAGGGACTGCTTATTCAGTCTTCCCTGGTGCAAGAGGTGTTTGGCTGTGAAGACGCCAGAACAATGGCTCTGCTCCCAGGGCCTCAGTTTCCCAGTCAGAACAGACCTAGTCTCCAGAGCTCTCTGCTACAGAGCAGACATGGGGAAAAAGCGCTGTGGAGGGTGCCTTCACGTTCCAGGGCACTGTCGAAGCCTTACCTGGGCTTTGGAGCCTAGGCACTGTGGCCTCTTTCACTGACTTTCCAGGTATCACTTCCCAGCCCCTTTTGATTTTCAGCCAGATGCAGCCTTGCAGGGTCTCTTCCTTAGAGTCAAAAAAGGTAGCCCAAGGGACTGCTTATTCAGTTTTCGCTTGTGCAAGAGGTGTCTGGTTGTGAAGGCGCCAGAACGATGGCTCTGCTCCCAGAGCCTCAGTTTCCCAGTCAGAACAGACCTAGTCTCCAGAGCTCTCTGCTACAGAGCAGACATGGGGAAAAAGCGCTGTGGAGGGTGCCTTCACGTTCCAGGGCACTGTCGAAGCCTTACCTGGGCTTTGGAGCCTAGGCACTGTGGCCTCTTTCACTGACTTTCCAGGTATCACTTCCCAGCCCCTTGTGATTTTCAGCCAGATGCAGCCTTGCAGGGTCTCTTCCTTAGAGTCAAAAAAGGTAGCCCAAGGGACTGCTTATTCATTCTTCCCTGGTGCAAGAGGTGTTTGGCTGTGAAGACGCCAGAACAATGGCTCTGCTCCCAGGGCCTCAGTTTCCCAGTCAGAACAGACCTAGTCTCCAGAGCTCTCTGCTACAGAGCAGACATGGGGAAAAAGCTCTGAGGAGGGTTTCCTTGAGGCTCCCTGCCTTGGGGAAGCCCTACCCGGGTGCTGGGGACCTAGGCACTGTGGCCTCTTTCACTGACTTTCCAGGTATCACTTCCCAGCCCCTTTTGATTTTCAGCCAGATGCAGCCTTGCAGGGTCTCTTCCTTAGAGTCAAAAAAGGTAGCCCAAGGGACTGCTTATTCAGTTTTCCCTTGTGCAAGAGGTGTCTGGTTGTGAAGGCGCCAGAACGATGGCTCTGCTCCCAGGGCCTCAGTTTCCCAGTCAGAACAGACCTAGTCTCCAGAGCTCTCTGCTACAGAGCAGACATGTGGAAATAGCTCTGAGAAGGGTTCCTTGAGGCTCCCTGCCTTGGGGAAGCCCTACCCGGGTGCTGGGCCTCGGCACTGTGGCCTCTTTCACTGACTTTCCAGGTATCACTTCCCAGCCCCTTGTGATTTTCAGCCAGATGCAACCTTGCAGGGTCTTTTCGTTAGAGTCAAAAAAG
>JAGTYA010001235.1:0-12739 GCA_024291935.2 Okapia johnstoni | reverse complement strand
GACCAGGCCTAGTATTCTCCAGAGCTCTGTGCTACAGAGCACACATGGGGCAATAGCTCTGAGGAGTTTTTCCTTGAGGTTCTCCTGGCTTGGGGAAGCCCTACCCGGGCGGATGGGGCCTAGGCACTGTGGCCTCTTCCACTGACTTTCCAGGTAGCACTTTCCAGAACCTTGTGATTTTCAGCCAAAGACAGCCTGGCAGGGTCTCTTCCTTAGAGTCATTAAAAGTAGCCCAAGGGAGTGCTTATTCAAGCTTCCCTGGTGCAAGAGGTGTTTGTTGCTTTTAAGAAGCCACAACAATGGGGTCTGTTCCGAGGGCCTCAGTTTCCAGTCAGAAAAGACCTAGTAGTCTCCAGAGCTCTCTGCTACAGAGCACACATGGGGCAATAGCTCTGAGGAGTGTTTCCTTGAGGTTCCCTGGCTTGGGGAAGCCCTACCCGGGCGGTGGGGGCCTAGGCACTGTGGCCTCTTTCCACTGACTTTCCAGGTAGCACTTTCCAGCCCCTTGTGATTTTCAGCCAAAGGCAGCCTGGTAGGGGTCTCTTCCTTAGAGTCATAAAAAGGTAGCCCAAGGGAGTGCTTATTAAAGCTTCCCTGGTGCAAGAGTGTGTTTGTCTGTTAAGAAGCCACAACAATGGGTCAGTTCCGAGGTCCTCAGTTTCCAGTCAAAACAGACCTAGTAGTCTCCAGAGCTCTCTGCTACAGAGAGCACACATGGGGCAATAGCTCTGAGGAGTGTTTCCTTGAGGTTCCCTGGCTTGGGGAAGCCCTACCCGGGCGGTGGGGCCTAGGCACTGTGGCCCTCTTCCACTGACTTTTCAGGTAGCACTTTCCAGCCCCTTGTGATTTTCAGCCAAAGGCAGCCTGGCAGGGTCTCTTCCTTCGAGTCATAAAAGGTAGCCCAAGGGAGTGCTTATTCAGTCTTCCCTGGTGCAAGAGGTGTTTGTCTGTTAAGAAGCCACAACAATGGGTCTGATAACAGGGCCTCAGTTTCCCAGTCAGAACAGACCTAGTAGTCTCCAGAGCTGGCTGCTACAGAGCACACATGGGGCAATAGCTCTGTGGAGTGTTCCTTGAGGTTCCCTGGCTTGGGGAAGTCCTACCTCGGCGGTGGGCCCTAGGCACTGTGGCCTCTTCCACTGACTTTCCAGGTAGCACTTTCCAGCCCCTTGTAATTTTCAGCCAAAGGCAGCAGCCTGGCAGGGTCTCTTCCTTAGAGTCATAAAAGGTAGCCCAAGGGAGTGCTTATTCAAGCTTCCCTGGTGCAAGAGGTGTTTGTCTGTTAAAGAAGCCACAACAATGGGTCTGTTCCCAGGGTCTCAGTTTCCCAGTCAGAACAGACCTAGTCTCCAGAGCTCTCTGCTACAGAGCACACATGGGGCAATAGCTCTGAGGAGTGTTCCTTGAGGTTCCCTGGCTTGGGGAAGCCCTACCCGGGCGGGTGGGGCCTAGGCACTGTGGCCTCTTCCACTGACTTTCCAGGTAGCACTTTCCAGCCCCTTGTGATTTTCAGCCAAAGGCAGCCTGGCAGGGTCTCTTCCTTAGAGTCATAAAAAGGTAGCCCAAGGGAGTGCTTATTCAAGCTTCCCTGGTGCAAGAGGTGTTTTTGTCTGTTAAGAAGCCACAGCAATGGGTCTGCTCCCAGGGCCTCAGATTCCCAGTCAGAACAGACCTAGTAGTCTCCAGAGCTCCTCTGCTACAGAGCACACATGGGGGCAATAGCTCTGAGGAGTGTGTTCCTTGAGGTTTCCTGGCTTGGGGAAGCCCTACCCGGGCCGTGGGGCCTAGGCACTGTGGCCTCTTCCACTGACTTTCCAGGTAGCACTTTCCAGCCCCTTGTGATTTTCAGCCAAATGCAGCCTGGCAGGGTCTCTTCCTTAGAGTCATAAAAGGTAGCCCCAAGGGGAGTGCTTATTCAAGCTTCCCTGGTGCAAGAGGTGTTTTGTCTGTTAAGAAGGCACAACAATGGGTCTGCTCCCAGGGCCTCAGTTTCCCAGTCAGAACAGACCTAGTAGTCTCCAGAGCTCTCTTCTACAGAGCACACATGGGGCAATAGCTCTGAGGAGTGTTCCTTGAGGTTCCCTGGCTTGGGGAAGCCCTACCCCGGCTGTGGCACATAGGCACTGTGTCCTCTTCCACTGACTTTCCAGGTAGCACTTTCCAGCCCCTTGTGATTTTCAGCCAAAGGCAGCCTGGCAGGGTCTCTTCCTTAGAGTCATAAAAGGTAGCCCAAGGGAGTGCTTATTCAAGCTTCCCTGGTGCAAAGAGAGGTGTTTGTCTGTTAAGAAGCCACAACAATGGGTCTGCTCCCAGGGTCTCAGTTTCCCAGTCAGAACAGACCTAGTAGTCTCCAGAGCTCTCTGCTACAGAGCACACATGGGGCAATAGCTCTGAGGAGTGTTCCCTTGAGGTTCCCTGGCTTGGTGAAGCCCTACCCGGGCGGTGGGGGGTCTAGGCACTGTGGCCTCTTCCACTGACTTTCCAGGTAGCACTTTCCAGCCCCTTGTGATTTTCAGCCAAAGGGCAGCCTGGCAGGGTCTCTTCCTTAGAGTCATAAAAGGTAGCCCAAGGGAGTGCTTATTCAGGCTTCCCTGGTGCAAGAGAGAGGTGTTTGTCTGTTAAGAAGCCACAACAATGGGTCTGCTCCCAGGGCCTCAGTTTCCCAGTCAGAACAGACCTAGTCTCCAGAGCTCTCTGCTACAGAGCACACATGGGGCAATAGCTCTGAGGGAGTGTTCCTTGAGGTTCCCTGGCTTGGGGAAGCCCTACCCGGGCGGTGGGGCCTAGGCACTGTGGCCTCTTCCACTGACTTTCCAGGTAGCACTTTCCAGCCACTTGTGATTTTCAGCCCCAGTGCAGCCTGGCAGGGTCTCTTCCTTAGAGTCATAAAAGGTAGCCCAAGGGAGTGCTTATCCAATCTTCCTTGGCAAAACAGCTGTTTGCTGTTAAGAAGTCACAACAATGGGTTTGCCTCCAGACCTCAGTTTCCTAGTCAGACCAGGCCTAGTATCCATAGTTCTCTGCTACAGAGCACACATGGGGCATTAGCTCTGAGGAGGGTGCCTTGATGTTCATGGGCTTGGGGAAGCCCTACCGGGGCGATGGGGCCTAGGCAAAAATGCCTCCTCCCAATGATATTCCAGGTAGCACTTTCCCACCCCTTGTGATTTTCATCGAAATGAAGCCTGGCAGGGTCTCTTCCTTAGAGTCATAAAAGATAGCCCAAGGGAGTGCTTATTGAGGCTTCCCTGGTGCAAGAGGTGTTTGTCTGTTAAGTAGCCACAACAATGGGTCTGCTCCCAGGGCCTCAGTTTCCCAGTCAGAACAGACCTAGTCTCCAGAGCTCTCTGCTACAGAGCACACATTGGGCAATATCTCTGAGGAGTGTTCCTTGAGGTTCCCTGGCTTGGGGAAGCCCTACCCGCGGTGGGGGCCTAGGCACTGTGGCCTCTTCCACTGACTTTCCAGGTAGCACTTTCCAGCCCCTTGTAATTTTCAGCCAAAGGCAGCCTGGCAGGGTCTCTTCCTTAGAGTCATAAAAGGTAGCCCAAGGGAGTGCTTATTCAAGCTTCCCTGGTGCAAGAGGTGTTTGTCTGTTAAGAAGCCACAGCAATGGGTCTGTTCCGAGGGCCTCAGTTTCCAGTCAGAAAAGACCTAGTAGCGTCCAGAGCTATCTGCTACAAAGCACACATGTTGCAATAGCTCTGAGGAGTGTTCCTTGAGGTTCCCTGGCTTGGGGAAACCCTACTCGGGCGGTGTGGGGCCTAGGCACTGTGGCCTCTTCCACTGACTTTCCCAGGTAGACTTTCCAGCCCCTTGTGATTTTCAGCCAAATGCAGCCTGGCAGGGTCTCTTCCTTAGAGTCATAAAAGGTAGCCCAAGGGACTGCTTATTCAGGCTTCCCTGGTGCAAGAGGTGTTTGTTGTTAAGAAGCCACAACAATAGGTCTGCTCCCAGGCCCTCAGTTTTAGAGTCAGAACAGACCTAGTCTCCAGAGCTCTCTGCTACAGAGCACACATGGGGCAATAGCTCTGAGGAGTGTTCCTTGAGGTTCCCTGGCTTGGGGAAGTCCCTACCCCGGCGGTGGGGGTCTAGGCACTGTGGCCTCATCCACTGAATTTCCAGGTAGCACTTTCAAGCCCCTTGTGATTTTCACCCAAAGGCAGCCTGGCAGGGTCTCTTCCTTAGAGTCATAAAAGGTAGCCCAAGGAGTGCTTATTCAGGCTTCCCTGGTGCAAGAGGTGTTTGTCTGTTAAGAAGCCACACAATGGGTCTGCTCCCAGGGCCTCAGTTTCCCAGTCAGAACAGACCTAGTAGTCTCCAGAGCTCTCTGCTACAGAGCACACATGGGGCAATAGCTCTGAGGAGTGTTCCTTGAGGTTCCCTGGCTTGGGGAAGCCCTACCCGGGCGGTGGGGCCTAGGCACTGTGGCCTCTTCCACTGACTTTCCAGGTAGCACTTTCCAGCCCCTTGTGATTTTCAGCCAAAGGCAGCCTGGCAGGGTCTCTTCCTTAGACTCATAAAAGGTAGCCCAAGGGAGTGCTTATTCAAGCTTCCCTGGTGCAAGAGGTGTTTGTCTATTAAGAAGCCACAACAATGGTTCTGCTCCCAGGGCCTCAGTTTCCCAGTCAGAACAGACCTAGTAGTCTCCAGAGCTCTCTGCTACAGAGCACACATGGGGCAATAGTTCTGAGGAGTATTCCTTGAGGTTCCCTATCTTGGGGAAGCCCTACCCGGGCGGTGGGGCCTAGGCACTGTGGCCTCTTTCCACTGACTTTCCAGGTAGCACTTTCCAGCCCCTTGTGATTTTCAGCCAAAGGCAGCCTGGCAGGGTCTCTTCCTTAGAGTCATAAAAGGTAGCCCAAGGGAGTGCTTATTCAGGCTTCCCTGGTACAAGAGGTGTTTGTCTGTTAAGAAGCCACAACAATGGGTCTGCTCCCAGGGCCTCAGTTTCCCAGTCAGAACAGACCTAGTCTCCAGAGCTCTCTGCTACAGAGCACACATGGGGCAATAGCTCTGAGGAGTGTTCCTTGAGGTTCCCTGGCTTGGGGAAGCCCTACCCGGGCGGTGGGGCCTAGGCACTGTGGCCTCTTCCACTGACTTTCCAGGTAGCACTTTCCAGCCACTTGTGATTTTCAGCCAAAGGCAGCCTGGCAGGGTCTCTTCCTTAGAGTCATAAAAGGTAGCCCAAGGGAGTGCTTATCCAATCTTCCTTGGTGGAAAACAGGTGTTTGCTGTTAAGAAGTCACAAAAATGGGTTTGCCTCCAAGGCCTCAGGGTCCCTAGTCAGACCAGGCCTATTCTCCAGAGCTCTGTGCTACAGAGCACACATGGGGCATTAGCTCTGAGGAGGGTGCCTTGATGTTCACGGGCTTGGGAAGCCCTACCCGGGGCGGTGGGGCCTAGGCAAAATGGCCCCTTCCACTGACTTTCCAGGTAGCACTTTCCAGCCCCTTGTGATTTTCAGCCAAATGGAGCCTGGCAGGGTCTCTTCCTTAGAGTCATAAAAAAGGTAGCCCAAGGGAGTGCTTATTCAGGCTTCCCTGGTGCAAGAGGTGTTTGTCTGTTAAGAAGCCACAACAATGGGTCTGTTCCCAGGGCCTCAGTTTCCCAGTCAGAACAGACCTAGTAGTCCAGAGCTCTCTGCTACAGAGCACACATGGGGCAATAGCTCTGAGGAGTGTTCCTTGAGGTTCCCCGGCTTGGGGAGTCCCTACCCGGGCGGTGGGGCCTAGGCACTGTGGCCTCTTCCACTGACTTTCCAGGTAGCACTTTCCAGCCCCTTGTGATTTTCAGCCAAAGGCAGCCTGGCAGGGTCTCTTCCTTAGAGTCATAAAAGGTAGCCCAAGGGAGTGCTTACTCAGGCTTCTCTGGTGCAAGAGGTGTTTGTCTGTTAAGAAGCCACAACAATGGGTCTGCTCCCAGGGCCTCAGTTTCCCAGTCAGAACAGACCTAGTCTCCAGAGCTCGCTGCTACAGAGCACACATGGGGCAATAGCTCTGAGGAGTGTTCCTTGAGGTTCCCTGGCTTGGGGAAGCCCTACCCGGACGGTGGGGCCTAGGCACTGTGGCCTCTTCCACTGACTTTCCAGGTAGCACTTTCCAGCCCCTTGTGATTTTCAGCTAAAGGCAGCCTGACACGGTCTCTTCCTTAGAGTCATAAAAGGTAGCCCAAGGGAGTGCTTATTCATGCTTCCCTGGTGCAACAGGTGTTTGTCTGTTAAGAAGCCACAACAATGGGTCTGCTCCCAGGGCCTTAGTTTCCCAGTGAGAACAGACCTAGTCTCCAGAGAGCTCTCTGCTACTACCGAGCACATATGGGGCAATAGCTCTGAGGAGTGTTCCTTGAGGTTCCTCGGATTGGGGAAGCCCAATCCCGGCGGTGGGGCCTAGGCACTGTGGCCATTTCCACTGACTTTCCAGGTAGCACTTTAAAGCCCCTTGTGATTTTCAGCCAAAGGCAGCCTGGCAGGGTCTCTTCCTTAGAGTCATAAAAGGTAGCCCAAGGGAGTGCTTATTCAAGCTTCCCTGGTGCAACAGGTGTTTGTCTGTTAAGAAGCCACAACAATGGGTCTTCTCCCAGGGCCTGAATTTCCCAGTCAGAACATACCTAGTCTCCAGAGCTCTGTGTTACAGAGCACACATGGGGAAATAGCTCTCAGGAGTGTTCCTTGAGGTTCGCTGGCTTGGGGAAGCCCTACCCGGGCGTTGGGGCCTAGGCACTGTGGCCTCTTCCACTGAATTTCCAGGTAGCAGCACAGCACAGCCCAGCCCCTGGGCAGCCCATTGCTTATTCAGGCCTTCCCTGGTGCAAGAGGTGTTTGTCAGAAACCACAACAATGTGATTTTCAGCTAAAGGCAGCCTGACACGATCTTTTCCTTAGAGTCATAAAAGGTAGCCCAAGGGAGTGCTTATTCAAGGTTCCCTGGTGCAACAGGTGTTTGTCTGTTAAGAAGCCAAAACAATGGGTCTGATCCCAGGGCCTCAGTTTCCCAGTCAGAACAAACCTAGTCTCCAGAGCTCTCTGCTACAGAGCATACATGGGCAATAGCTCTGAGGAGTGTTCCTTGAGGTTCCCTGGCTTACGGAAGCCCTACCCGGGCGGTGGGGCCTAGGCACTGTGGCCTCTTCCACTGACTTTCCAGGTAGCACTTTCCAGCCCCTTGTGATTTTCAGCCAAAGGCAGCCTGGCAGGGTCTCTTCCTTAGGGTCATAAAAGGTAGCCCATGGGAATGCTTATTGAGGCTTCCCTGATTCAAGAGGTGTTTGTCTGTTAAGAAACCACAACAATGGGTCTGCTTCCAGGGCCTCAGTTTCCCAGTCAGAACAGACCAAGTCTCCAGAGCTCTCTGCTACCGAGCACATATGGGGCAATAGCTCTGAGGAGTGTTCCTTGAGGTTCCACGGATTGGGGAAGCCCAATCCCGGCGGTGGGGCCTAGGCACTGTGGCCATTTCCACTGACTCTCCAGGTAGCACTTTCCAGCCCCTTGTGATTTTCAGCCAAAGGCAGCCTGGCAGGGTCTCTTCCTTAAAGTCATAAAAGGTAGCCCAAGGGAGTACTTATTCAAGCTTCCCTGGTGCAACAGGTGTTTGTCTGTTAAGAAGCCACAACAATGGGTCTGCTCCCAGGGCCTGAATTTCCCAGTCAGAACATACCTAGTCTCCAGAGCTCAGTGTTACAGAGCACACATGGGGCAATAGCTCTCAGGAGTGTTCCTTGAGGTTCGCTGGCTTGGGGAAGCCCTACCCGGGCGTTGGGGCCTAGGCACTGTGGCCTCTTCCACTGAATTTCCAGGTAGCACTTTCAAACCCCTTGTGATTTTCAGCCAAAGGCAGCCTGGCAGGGACTCCTCCTTAGAGTCATAAAAGGTAGCCCAAGGGAGTGCTTATTCAAGCTTCCCTGGTGCAACAGGTGTTTGTCTGTTAAGAAGCCACAACAATGGGTCAGATCCCAGGGCCTCATTTTCCCAGTCAGAACAGACCTAGTCTCCAGAGCTCTCTGCTACAGAGCACACATGGGGCAATAACTCTGAGGAGTGTTCCTTGAGGTTCCCTGGCTTGGGGAAGCCCTACCCTGGCGGTGGGCCCTAGGCGCTGTGACCTCTTCCACTGACTTTCCAGGTAGCACTTTCCAGCCCCTTGTGATTTTCAGCCAAAGGCAGCCTGGCAGGGTCTCTTCCTTAGAGTCATAAAAGTTAGCCTAAGGGACTGCTTATTCAGGCTTCCCTGGTACAACAGGTGTTTGTCTGTTAAGAAGCCACAACAATGGGTCTGCTCCAAGGGCCTGAATTTCCCAGTCAGAACATACCTAGTCTCCAGAGCTCACTGTTACAGAACACACATGGGGCAAGAGCTCTCAGGAGTGTTCCTTGAGGTTCGTTGGCTTGGGGAAGCCCTACCCGGGCGTTGGGGCCTAGGCACTGTGGCCTCTTCCACTGACTTTCCAGGTAGCACTTTCCAGCCCCTTGTGATTTTCAGCTAAATGCAGCCTGACACGGTCTCTTCCTTAGAGTCATAAAAGGTAGCCCAAGGGAGTGCTTATTCATGCTTCCCTGGTGCAACAGGTGTTTGTCTGTTAAGAAGCCACAACAATGGGTCTGCTCCCAGGGCCTTAGTTTCCCAGTGAGAACAGACCTAGTCTCCAGACCTCTCTGCTACCGAGCACATATGGGGCAATAGCTCTGAGGAGTGTTCCTTGAGGTTCCTCGTATTGGGGAAGCCCAATCCCGGCGGTGGGGCCTAGGCACTGTGGCCTCTTCCACTGAATTTCCAGGTAGCACTTTCCAGCCCCTTGTGATTTTCAGCCAAAGGCAGCCTGGCAGGGTCTCTTCCTTAGAGTCAAAAAAGGTAGCCCAAGGGAGTGCTTATTCAGGCTTTCCTGGTGCAACAAGTGTTTGTTTAGAAGCCACAACAATAGGTCTGTTCCCAGGCCCTCAGTTTCAGAGTCAGAACAGACCTAGTCTCCAGAGCTCTCTACTACCGAGCACACACGTGGCAATTGCTCTGAGGAGTGTTCCTTGAGGTTCCCTGGCTTGGCGAAGCCCTACCTGGGCAGTGGGGCCTAGGCACTGTGTCCTTCTCCACTGATTTTCCAGGTAGCACATTCCAGCCCCTTGTGATTTTCAGCAAAAGGCAGCCTGGAAGGGACCCTTCCTTAGAGTCATAAAAATTAGCCAAAGGGAGTGCTTGTTCAAGCTTCCCTGGTATAAGAGGTTTTGTCTGTTAAGAAACCACAGCAAGGGGACTGCTCCGAGGGCCTCAGTTTCCAATCAGAACAGACCTAGTAGCGTCCAGAGCTATCTGCTACAAAGCACACATGGGGCAATAGCTCTGAGGAGTGTTCCTTGAGGTTCCCTGGCTTGGGGAAGCACTACCCGGCGGTGGGGGGGCCTAGGCACTGTGGCCTCTTCCACTGACTTTCCAGGTAGCACTTTCCAGCCCCTTGTGATTTTCAGCCAAATGCAGCCTGACACGGTCACTTCCTTAGAGTCATAAAAGGTAGCCCAAGGGAGTGCTTATTCAGGCTTCCCTGGTGCAAGTGTGTTTGTCTGTTAAGAAGCCACAACAATAGGTCTGCTCCCAGCCCTCAGTTTTAGAGTCAGAACAGACCTAGTCTCCAGAGCTCTCTGCTACAGAGCACACACACGGCAATAGCTCTGAGGAGTGTTCCTTGAGATTCCCTGGCTTGGGGAAGCCCTACCCGGGTGGTGGGGTCTCGGCACTGTCGCCTCATCCACTGAATTTCCAGGGAGCACTTTCCAGCCCTTTGTGATTTCCTCCCAAAGGCAGCCTGGCAGGGTCTCTTCCTTAGAGTCATAAAAGGTAGCCCAAGTGAGTGCTTATTCAAGCTTCCCTGGTGGAAGCGGTGTTTGTCTGTTAAGATGCCACAGCAATGGTTCTGTTCCCAGGGCCTCAGTATCCAAGTCAGAACAGACCTAGTCACCAGAACTCTCTGCTACAGACCACACATGGGGCAATAGCTCTGAGCAGTGTTCCTTGAGGTTCCCTGGCTTGGGGAAGCCCTACCCGGGCGGTGGGTCCTAGGCACTGTAGCCCCTTCCACTGACTTTCCAGGTAGCACTTTCAAGCCCGTTGTGATTTTCAGCCAAAGGCAGCCTGGCAGGGTCTCTTCCTTAGGGTCATAAAAGGTAGCCCATGGAATGCTTATTCAGGCTTCCCTGATTCAAGAGGTGTTTGACTGTTAAGAAACCACAACAATGGGTCTGCTTCCAGGGCCTCAGTTTCCCAGTCAGAACAGACCTAGTCTCCAGAGCTCTCTGCTACAGAGCACACATGGGGCAATAACTCTGAGGAGTGTTCCTTGAGGTTCCCTGGCTTGGGGAAGCCCTACCCGGGCGGTGGGGCCTAGGCACTGTGGCCTCTTCCATTGACTTTCCAGGTAGCACATTCCAGCCTCTTGTGATTTCAGCTAAAGGCAGCCTGGCACGGTCTTTTCCTTAGAGTCTTAAAAGTTAGCCAAATGGAGTGGTTATTCAAGCTTCCCTGGTGCAAGAGCTGTTTGTCTGTCAAGAAGCCACAAGAATTGGTCTGTTCCCAGGGCCTCTGTTTCCCAGTCAGAACAGACCTTGTAGTTTCCAGAGCTCTCTGCTACAGAGCACACATGGGGCAATAGCTCTGACGAGTGTTCCTTGAGGTTCCGTGGCTTGGCGAAGCCCTACCTGGGCGGTGGGGCCTAGGCACTGTGGCCTCCTCCACTGATTTTCCAGGTAGCACATTCCAGCCCCTTGTGATTTTCAGCCCAAGGCAGCCTGGCAGGGTCTCTTCCTTAGAGTCATAAAAGGTAGCCAAAGGGAGTGCTTATTCATGCTTCCCTTGTGTAAGAGGTTTTGTCTGCTAAGAAGCCACAGCAAGGGGACTGCTCCGAGGGCCTCAGTTTCCAGTCAGAACAGACTTAGTAGCGTCCAGATCTATCTGCTACAAAGCACACATGGGGCAATAGCTCTGAGGAGTGTTCCTTGAGGTTCCCTGGCTTGGGGAAGCACTATTCGGGCGGTGGGGCCTAGGCACTGTGGCCTCTTCCACTGACTTTCCAGGTAGCACTTTCCAGGCCCTTGTGATTTTCAGCCAAATGCAGCCTGGCAGGGTCACTTCCTTAGAGTCATAAAAGGTGGCCCAAGGGAGTGCTTATTCAGGCTTCCCTGGTGCAAGAGGTGTTTGTTAAGAAGCCACAACAGTAGGTCTGCTGCCAAGCCCTCAGTTTTAGAGTCAGAACAGACCTACTCTCCAGAGCTCTCTGCTACCGAGCACACACGCGGCAATTGCTCTGAGGAGTGTTCCTTAAGATTCCCGGGCTTGGGGAAGCCCTACTCGGGCGGTGGGGCCTAGGCACTGTCACCTCTTCCACTGACTTTCCAGATAGCACTTTCCAGCCCCTTGTGATTTTCAGCCAAATGCAGCCTGGCAGGGACTCTTCCTTAGAGTCATAAAATGTAGCCCAAAGGAGTGCTTATTCAAGCTACCCTGGTGCAAGAGGTGTTTTTCTGTAAGAAGCCACAGCATGGGGTCTGCTCCGAGGGCCTCAGTTTCCAGTCAGAACACACCTAGTAGTCTCCAGAGGTCTCTGCTACAGAGCACACATGGGGCAATAGCTCTGAAGAGTGTTCCTTGAGTTTCCCTGGCTTGTGGAAGTCCTACCCGGGTGGTGCGGCCTAGGCACTGTGGCCTCTTCCACTGACTTTCCACGTAGCACTTTCCAGCCACTTGTGATTTTCAGCCCCAGTGCAGCCTGGCAGGGTCTCTTCCTTAGAGTCATAAAAGGTAGCCCAAGGGAGTGCTTATCCAATCTTCCTTGGCGAAACAGGTGTTTGCTGTTAAGAAGTCACAACAATGGGTTTGCCTCCAGGCCTCAGGGTACTAGTCAGACCAGGCCTATTCTCCAGAGCTCTGTGCTACAGAGCACACATGGGGCATTAGCTCTGAGGAGGGTGCCTTGATGTTCACTGGCTTGGGGAAGCCCTCCCGGGGTGGTGGGGCCTAGGCAAAATGGCCCCTACCACTGACATTCCAGGTAGCACTTTCCAGCCCCTTGTGATTTTCAACCAAATGGAGCCTGGCAGGGTTTCTTCCTTAGAGTCATAAAAGGTAGCCGAAGGGAGTGCTTATTCATGCTTCCCTGGTGCAACAGGTGTTTGTCTGTTAAGAAGCCACAACAATGGGTCTGTTCCCAGGGCCTGAATTTCCCAGTCAGAACATACCTAGTCTCCAGAGCTCAGTGTTACAGAGCACACATGGGGCAATAGCTCTTAGGAGAGTTCCTCGAGGTTCCCTGGCTTGGGGATGCCCTACCCGGGCGTTGGGGCCTAGGCACTGTGGCCTCTTCCACTGAATTTCCAGGTTCCACTTTCAAACCCCTTGTGATTTTCAGCCAAAGGCAGCCTGGCAGGGACTCTTCCTTAGAGTCATAAAAGGTAGCCCAAGGGAGTGCTTATTCAAGCTTCCCTGGTTCAAGAGGTGTTTGTCTGTTAAGAAGCCACAGCAAGGGGTCTGCTCTGAGGGCATCAGTTTCCGGTCAGAACAGACCTAGTAGTCTCCAGAGCTCTCTGCTACAGAGCACACATGGGGCAATAGCTCTGAGGAGAGTTCCTCGAGGTTCCCTGGCTTGGGGATGCCCTACCCGGGCGGTGCGGCCTAGGCACTGTGGCCTCTTCCACTGACTTTCCACGTAGCACTTTCCAGCCACTTGTGATTTTCAGCCCCAGTGCAGCCTGGAAGGGTCT
>JAGTYA010001234.1:0-12740 GCA_024291935.2 Okapia johnstoni | reverse complement strand
ATTTTCAGCGAGATGCAGCCTTGCACGGTCTCTTCCTTAGAGTCAAAAAAGGTAGCCCAAGGGACTGCTTATTCAGTCTTCCCTGGTGCAAGCGGTGTTTGGCTGTGAAGACGCCAGAACAATGGCTCTGCTCCCAGGGCCTCAGTTTCCCAGTCAGAACAGACCTAGTCTCCAGAGCTCTCTGCTACAGAGCAGACATGGGGAAAAAGCGCTCTGGAGGGTGCCTTCACGTTCCAGGGCACTGTCGAAGCCTTACTTCGGCTATGGAGCCTAAGCACTGTGGTCTCTTTCACTCAATTTCCAGGTATCACTTCCCAGCCCCTTGTGATTTTCAGCCAGATGCAGCCTTGCAGGGTCTCTTCCTTAGAGTCAAAAAAGGTAGACCAAGGGACTGCTTATTCAGTCTTCCCTGGTGCAAGAGGTGTTGGGCTGTGAAGAAGCCAGAACAATGGCTCTTCTCCCAGGGCCTCAGTTTCCCAGTCAGAACAGACCTAGTCTCCAGAGCTCTCTGCTACAGAGCAGACATGGGGAAATAGCTCTGAGGAGGGTTCCTTGAGGCTCCCTGCCTTGGGGAAGCCCTACCTAGGCTTTGGAGCCTAGGCACTGTGTCCTCTTTCACTGACTTTCCAGGTATCACTTCCCAGCCCCTTGTGATTTTCAGCCAGATGCAGCCTTGCAGGGTCTCTTCCTTAGAGTCAAAAAGGTAGCCCAAGGGACTGCTTATTCAGTCTTCCCTGGTGCAAGAGGTGTTTGGCTGTGAAGACGCCAGAACAATGGCTCTGCTCCCAGGGCCTCAGTTTCCCAGTCAGAACAGACCTAGTGTCCAGAGCTCTCTGCTACAGAGCAGACATGGGGAAAAAGCGCTGTGGAGGGTGCCTTCACGTTCCAGGGCACTGTCGAAACCTTACCTGGGCTTTGGAGCCTAGGCACCGTGGCCTCTTTCACTGACTTTCCAGGTATCACTTCCCAGCCCCTTGTGATTTTCAGCCAGATGCAGCCTTGCAGGGTCTCTTCCTTAGAGTCAAAAAAGGTAGCCCAAGGGACTGCTTATTCAGTTTTCCCTGGTGCAAGAGGTGTTTGGCTGTGAAAACGCCAGATCAATGACTCTGCTCCCAGAGCCTCAGTTTCCCAGTCAGAACAGACCTAGTCTCCAGAGCTCTCTGCTACAGAGCAGACATGGGGAAATAGCTCTGAGGAGGGTTCCTTGAGGCTCCCTGCCTTGGGGAAGCCCTACCCGTGTGCTGGGGCCTAGGCACTGTGGCCTCTTTCACTGACTTTCCAGGTATCACTTCCCAGCCCCTTGTGATTTTCAGCCAGATGCAGCCTTGCAGGGTCTCTTCCTTAGAGTCAAAAAAGATAGCCCAAGGGATTGCTTATTCAGTCTTCCCTGGTGCAAGAGGTGTTTGGCTGTGAAGACGCCAGAACTATGGCTCTGCTCCCAGGGCCTCAGTTTCCCAGTCAGAACAGACCTATTCTCCAGAGCTCTATGCTACAGAGCAGACATGGCGAAAAAGCACTGTGGAGGGTGCCTTCACGTTCCAGGGCACTGTCGAAGCCTTACCTGGGCTTTGGAGGCTAGGCACTGTGGCCTCTTTCACTGACTTTCCAGGTATCACTTCCCAGCCCCTTGTGATTTTCAGCCAGATGCAGCCTTGCAGGGTCTCTTCCTTAGAGTCAAAAAAGGTAGCCCAAGGGACTGCTTATTCAGTCTACCCTGGTTCAACAGGTGTTTGGCTGTGAAGACGCCAGAACAATGGCTCTGCTCCCAGGGCCTCAGTTTCCCAGTCAGAACAGACCTAGTCTCCAGAGCCCTCTGCTACAGAGCAGAAATGTGGAAAAAGCGCTGTGGAGGTTGCCTTCACGTTCCAGGGCTCTGTCGAAGCCTTACCTGGGCTTTGGAGCCTAGGCACTGTGGCCTCTTTCACTGACTTTCCAGGTATCACTTCCCAGCCCCTTGTGATTTTCAGCCAGATGCAGCCTTGCAGGGTCTCTTCCTTAGAGTCAAAAAAGGTAGCCCAAGGGACTGCTTATTCAGTCTTCCCTGGTGCAAGAGGTGTTTGGCTGTGAAGACGCCAGAACAATGGCTCTGCTCCCAGGGCCTCAGTTTCCCAGTCAGAACAGACCTAGTCTCCAGAGCTCTCTGCTACAGAGCAGACATGGGGAAATAGCTCTGAGGAGGGTTCCTTGAGGCTCCCTGCCTTGGGGAAGCCCTACCCGGGTGGTGGGGCCTAGGCACTGTGGCCTCTTTCACTGACTTTCCAGGTATCACTTCCCAGCCCCTTGTGATTTTCAGCCAGATGCAGCCTTGCAGGGTCTCTTCCTTAGAGTCAAAAAAGGTAGCCCAAGGGACTGCTTATTCAGTCTTCCCTGGTGCAAGAGGTGTTTGGCTGTGAAGACGCCAGAACAATGGCTCTGCTCCCAGGGCCTCAGTTTCCCAGTCAGAACAGACCTAGTCTCCAGAGCTCTCTGCTACAGAGCAGACATGTGGAAAAAAGCGCTGTGGAGGGTGCCTTCACGTTCCAGGGCTCTGTCGAAGCCTTACCTGGGCTTTGGAGCCTAGGCACTGTGTGGCCTCTTTCACTGACTTTCCAGGTATCACTTCCCAGCCCCTTGTGATTTTCAGCCAGATGCAGCCTTGCAGGGTCTCTTCCTTAGAGTCAAAAAAGGTAGCCCAAGGGACTGCTTATTCAGTCTTCCCTGGTGCAAGAGGTGTTTGGCTGTGAAGACGCCAGAACAATGGCTCTGCTCCCAGGGCCTCAGTTTCCCAGTCAGAACAGACCTAGTCTCCAGAGCTCTCTGCTACAGAGCAGACATGGGGAAATAGCTCTGAGGAGGGTTCCTTGAGGCTCCCTGCCTTGGGGAAGCCCTACCCGGGTGCTGGGGCCTAGGCACTGTGGCCTCTTTCACTGACTTTCCAGGTATCACTTCCCAGCCCCTTGTGATTTTTTTCAGCCAGATGCAGCCTTGCAGGGTCTCTTCCTTAGAGTCAAAAAAGGTAGCCCAAGGGACTGCTTATTCAGTCTTCCCTGGTGCAAGAGGTGTTTGGCTGTGAAGACGCCAGAACAATGGCTCTGCTCCCAGGGCCTCAGTTTCCCAGTCAGAACAGACCTAGTCTCCAGAGCTCTCTGCTACAGAGCAGACATGGGGAAAAAGCTCTGAGGAGGGTTCCTTGAGTTCCCTGCCTTGTCGAAGCCCTACCCGGGCTGCTGGGGCCTAGGCACTGTGGCCTCTTTCACTGACTTTCCAGGTATCACTTCCCAGCCCCTTGTGATTTTCAGCCAGATGCAGCCTTGCAGGGTCTCTTCCTTAGAGTCAAAAAAGGTAGCCCAAGGGACTGCTTATTCAGTCTTCCCTGGTGCAAGAGGTGTTTGGCTGTGAAGACGCCAGAACAATGGCTCTGCTCCCAGGGCCTCAGTTTCCCAGTCAGAACAGACCTAGTCTCCAGAGCTCTCTGCTACAGAGCAGACATGGGGAAATAGCTCTGAGGAGGGTTCCTTGAGGCTCCCTGCCTTGGGGAAGCCCTACCCGGGTTGCTGGGGCCTAGGCACTGTGGCCTCTTTCACTGACTTTCCAGGTATCACTTCCCAGCCCCTTGTGATTTTCAGCCAGATGCAGCCTTGCAGGGTCTCTTCCTTAGAGTCAAAAAAGGTAGCCCAAGGGACTGCTTATTCAGTCTTCCCTGGTGCAAGAGGTGTTTGGCTGTGAAGACGCCAGAACAATGGGCTCTGCTCCCAGGGCCTCAGTTTCCCAGTCAGAACAGACCTAGTCTCCAGAGCTCTCTGCTACAGAGCAGACATGGGGAAAAAGCGCTGTGGAGGGTGCCTTCACGTTCCAGGCCTTGTCGAAGCCTTACCCCGGGCTTTGGGGCCCTAGGCACTGTGGCCTCTTTCACTGACTTTCCAGGTATCACTTCCCAGCCCCTTGTGATTTTCAGCCAGATGCAGCCTTGCAGGGTCTCTTCCTTAGAGTCAAAAAAGGTAGCCCAAGGGACTGCTTATTCAGTCTTCCCTGGTGCAAGAGGTGTTTGGCTGTGAAGACGCCAGAACAATGGCTCTGCTCCCAGGGCCTCAGTTTCCCAGTCAGAACAGACCTAGTCTCCAGAGCTCTCTGCTACAGAGCAGACATGGGAAAAAGCGCTGTGGAGGGTGCCTTCACGTTCCAGGGCTCTGTCGAAGCCCTACCTGGGCTTTGGAGCCTAGGCACTGTGGCCTCTTTCACTGACTTTCCAGGTATCACTTCCCAGCCCCTTGTGATTTTCAGCCAGATGCAGCCTTGCAGGGTCTCTTCCTTAGAGTCAAAAAAGGTAGCCCAAGGGACTGCTTATTCAGTCTTCCCTGGTGCAAGAGGTGTTTGGCTGTGAAGACGCCAGAACAATGGCTCTGCTCCCAGGGCCTCAGTTTCCCAGTCAGAACAGACCTAGTCTCCAGAGCTCTCTGCTACAGAGCAGACATGGGGAAAAAGCTCTGAGGAGGGTTCCTTGAGGCTCCCTGGCCTTGGGGAAGCCCTACCCGGGTGCTGGGGGCCTAGGCACTGTGGCCTCTTTCACTGACTTTCCAGGTATCACTTCCCAGCCCCTTGTGATTTTCAGCCAGATGCAGCCTTGCAGGGTCTCTTCCTTAGAGTCAAAAAAGGTAGCCCAAGGGACTGCTTATTCAGTCTTCCCTGGTGCAAGAGGTGTTTGGCTGTGAAGACGCCAGAACAATGGCTCTGCTCCCAGGGCCTCAGTTTCCCAGTCAGAACAGACCTAGTCTCCAGAGCTCTCTGCTACAGAGCAGACATGGGGAAATAGCTCTGAGGAGGGTTCCTTGAGGCTCCCTGCCTTGGGGAAGCCCTACCCGGGTGCTGGGGCCTAGGCACTGTGGCTTCTTTCACTGACTTTCCAGGTATCACTTCCCAGCCCCTTGTGATTTTCAGCCAGATGCAGCCTTGCAGGGTCTCTTCCTTAGAGTCAAAAAAGGTAGCCCAAGGGACTGCTTATTCAGTCTTCCCTGGTGCAAGAGGTGTTTGGCTGTGAAGACGCCAGAACAATGGCTCTGCTCCCAGGGCCTCAGTTTCCCAGTCAGAACAGACCTAGTCTCCAGAGCTCTCTGCTACAGAGCAGACATGGGGAAAAAGCGCTGTGGAGGGTGCCTTCACGTTCCAGGGCTCTGTCGAAGCCTTACCCGGGCTGGAGCCTAGGCACTGTGGCCTCTTTCACTGACTTTCCAGGTATCACTTCCCAGCCCCTTGTGATTTTCAGCCAGATGCAGCCTTGCAGGGTCTCTTCCTTAGAGTCAAAAAAAAAGGTAGCCCAAGGGACTGCTTATTCAGACTTCCCTGGTGCAAGAGGTGTTTGGCTGTGAAGACGCCAGAACAATGGCTCTGCTCCCAGGGCCTCAGTTTCCCAGTCAGAACAGACCTAGTCTCCAGAGCTCTCTGCTAGCAGAGCAGACATGGGGAAATAGCTCTGAGGAGGGTGTTCCTTGAGGTTCCAGGCCTTGGGGAAGCCCTACCCGGGCTGGGAGCCTAGGCACTGTGGCCTCTTTCACTGACTTTCCAGGTATCACTTCCCAGCCCCTTGTGATTTTCAGCCAGATGCAGCCTTGCAGGGTCTCTTCCTTAGAGTCAAAAAAGGTAGCCCAAGGGACTGCTTATTCAGTCTTCCCTGGTGCAAGAGGTGTTTGGCTGTGAAGACGCCAGAACAATGGCTCTGCTCCCAGGGCCTCAGTTTCCCAGTCAGAACAGACCTAGTCTCCAGAGCTCTCTGCTACAGAGCAGACATGGGGAAATAAGCTCTGAGGAGGGTTCCTTGAGGCTCCCTGCCTTGGGGAAGCCCTACCCGGGTGCTGGGGCCTAGGCACTGTGGCCTTTTTCACTGACTTTCCAGGTATCACTTCCCAGCCCCTTGTGATTTTCAGCCAGATGCAGCCTTGCAGGGTCTCTTCCTTAGAGTCAAAAAAGGTAGCCCAAGGGACTGCTTATTCAGTCTTCCCTGGTGCAAGAGGTGTTTGGCTGTGAAGACGCCAGAACAATGGCTCTGCTCCCAGGGCCTCAGTTTCCCAGTCAGAACAGACCTAGTCTCCAGAGCTCTCTGCTACAGAGCAGACATGGGGAAATAGCTCTGAGGAGGGTGCCTTCACATTCCAGGGCACTGTCGAAGCCTTACCTGGGCTTTGGAGCCTAGGCACTGTGGCCTCTTTCACACTGACTTTCCAGGTATCACTTCCCAGCCCCTTGTGATTTTCAGCCAGATGCAGCCTTGCAGGGTCTCTTCCTTAGAGTCAAAAAAGGTAGCCCAAGGGACTGCTTATTCAGTCTTCCCTGGTGCAAGAGGTGTTTGGCTGTGAAGACGCCAGAACAATGGCTCTGCTCCCAGGGCCTCAGTTTCCCAGTCAGAACAGACCTAGTCTCCAGAGCTCTCTGCTACAGAGCAGACATGGGGAAAAAAGCTCTGAGAAGGGTTCCTTGAGGCTCCCTGCCTTGGGGAAGCCCTACCCGGGTGCTGGGGCCTAGGCACTGTGGCCTCTTTCACTGACTTTTCCAGGTATCACTTCCCAGCCCCTTGTGATTTTCAGCCAGATGCAGCCTTGCAGGGTCTCTTCCTTAGAGTCAAAAAAGGTAGCCCAAGGGACTGCTTATTCAGTCTTCCCTGGTGCAAGAGGTGTTTGGCTGTGAAGACGCCAGAACAATGGCTCTGCTCCCAGGGCCTCAGTTTCCCAGTCAGAACAGACCTAGTCTCCAGAGCTCTCTGCTACAGAGCAGACATGGGGAAAAAGCGCTGTGGAGGGTGCCTTCACGTTCCAGGGCACTGTCGAAGCCTTACCTGGGCTTTGGAGCCTAGGCACTGTGGCCTCTTTCACTGACTTTCCAGGTATCACTTCCCAGCCCCTTGTGATTTTTTTCAGCCAGATGCAGCCTTGCAGGGTCTCTTCCTTAGAGTCAAAAAAGGTAGCCCAAGGGACTGCTTATTCAGTCTTCCCTGGTGCAAGAGGTGTTTGGCTGTGAAGACGCCAGAACAATGGCTCTGCTCCCAGGGCCTCAGTTTCCCAGTCAGAACAGACCTAGTCTCCAGAGCTCTCTGCTACAGAGCAGACATGGGGAAATAGCTCTGAGGAGGGTTCCTTGAGGCTTCCAGCCTTGGGGAAGCCCCTACCCGGGTGCTGGGGCCTAGGCACTGTGGCCTCTTTCACTGACTTTCCAGGTATCACTTCCCAGCCCCTTGTGATTTTCAGCCAGATGCAGCCTTGCAGGGTCTCTTCCTTAGAGTCAAAAAAGGTAGCCCAAGGGACTGCTTATTCAGTCTTCCCTGGTGCAAGAGGTGTTTGGCTGTGAAGACGCCAGAACAATGGCTCTGCTCCCAGGGCCTCAGTTTCCCAGTCAGAACAGACCTAGTCTCCAGAGCTCTCTGCTACAGAGCAGACATGGGGAAAAAGCTCTGAGGAGGGTTCCTTGAGTTCCCCTGCCTGTGGGGAAGCCCTACCCGGGGCTGGGGCCTAGGCACTGTGGCCTCTTTCACTGACTTTCCAGGTATCACTTCCCAGCCCCTTGTGATTTTCAGCCAGATGCAGCCTTGCAGGGTCTCTTCCTTAGAGTCAAAAAAGGTAGCCCAAGGGACTGCTTATTCAGTCTTCCCTGGTGCAAGAGGTGTTTGGCTGTGAAGACGCCAGAACAATGGCTCTGCTCCCAGGGCCTCAGTTTCCCAGTCAGAACAGACCTAGTCTCCAGAGCTCTCTGCTACAGAGCAGACATGGGGAAAAAGCTCTGAGGAGGGTGCCTTCACGTTCCAGGGCACTGTCGAAGCCTTACCTGGGCTTTGGAGCCTAGGCACTGTGGCCTCTTTCACTGACTTTCCAGGTATCACTTCCCAGCCCCTTGTGATTTTCAGCCAGATGCAGCCTTGCAGGGTCTCTTCCTTAGAGTCAAAAAAGGTAGCCCAAGGGACTGCTTATTCAGTCTTCCCTGGTGCAAGAGGTGTTTGGCTGTGAAGACGCCAGAACAATGGCTCTGCTCCCAGGGCCTCAGTTTCCCAGTCAGAACAGACCTAGTCTCCAGAGCTCTCTGCTACAGAGCAGACATGGGGAAAAAAGCTCTGAGGAGGGTTCCTTGAGGCTCCCTGCCTTGGGGAAGCCCTACCTGGGTGCTGGGGCATAGGCACTGTGGCCTCTTTCACTGACTTTCCAGGTATCACTTCCCAGCCCCTTGTGATTTTCAGCCAGATGCAGCCTTGCAGGGTCTCTTCCTTAGAGTCAAAAAAGGTAGCCCAAGGGACTGCTTATTCAGTCTTCCCTGGTGCAAGAGGTGTTTGGCTGTGAAGACGCCAGAACAATGGCTCTGCTCCCAGGGCCTCAGTTTCCCAGTCAGAACAGACCTAGTCTCCAGAGCTCTCTGCTACAGAGCAGACATGGGGAAAAAAAGCGCTCTGTGGAGGGTGCCTTCACGTTCCAGGGCACTGTCGAAGCCTTACCTGGGCTTTGGAGCCTAGGCACTGTGGCCTCTTTCACTGACTTTCCAGGTATCACTTCCCAGCCCCTTGTGATTTTTTCAGCCAGATGCAGCCTTGCAGGGTCTCTTCCTTAGAGTCAAAAAAGGTAGCCCAAGGGACTGCTTATTCAGTCTTCCCTGGTGCAAGAGGTGTTTGGCTGTGAAGACGCCAGAACAATGGCTCTGCTCCCAGGGCCTCAGTTTCCCAGTCAGAACAGACCTAGTCTAGTCTCCAGAGCTCTCTGCTACAGAGCAGAGACATGGGGAAAAAGCTCTGAGGAGGGTGGTTCCTTGAGGCTCCCTGCCTTGGGGAAGCCCTACCCGGGTGCTGGGAGCCTAGGCACTGTGGCCTCTTTCACTGACTTTCCAGGTATCACTTCCCAGCCCCTTGTGATTTTCAGCCAGATGCAGCCTTGCAGGGTCTCTTCCTTAGAGTCAAAAAAAAAAGCCCAAGGGACTGCTTATTCAGTCTTCCCTGGTGCAAGAGGTGTTTGGCTGTGAAGACGCCAGAACAATGGCTCTGCTCCCAGGGCCTCAGTTTCCCAGTCAGAACAGACCTAGTCTCCAGAGCTCTCTGCTACAGAGCAGACATGGGGAAAAAGCTCTGAGGAGGGTTCCTTGAGGCTCCCTGCCTTGGGGAAGCCCTACCCGGGTGCTGGGGCCTAGGCACTGTGGCCTCTTTCACTGACTTTCCAGGTATCACTTCCCAGCCCCTTGTGATTTTCAGCCAGATGCAGCGTTGCAGGGTCTCTTCCTTAGAGTCAAAAAAGGTAGCCCAAGGGACTGCTTATTCAGTCTTCCCTGGTGCAAGAGGTGTTTGGCTGTGAAGACGCCAGAACAATGGCTCTGCTCCCAGGGCCTCAGTTTCCCAGTCAGAACAGACCTAGTCTCCAGAGCTCTCTGCTACAGAGCAGACATGGGGAAAAAGCGCTGTGGAGGGTGCCTTCACGTTCCAGGGCACTGTCGAAGCCTTACCTGGGCTTTGGGGCCTAGGCACTGTGGCCTCTTTCACTGACTTTCCAGGTATCACTTCCCAGCCCCTTGTGATTTTCAGCCAGATGCAGCCTTGCAGGGTCTCTTCCTTAGAGTCAAAAAAGGTAGCCCAAGGGACTGCTTATTCAGTCTTCCCTGGTGCAAGAGGTGTTTGGCTGTGAAGACGCCAGAACAATGGCTCTGCTCCCAGGGCCTCAGTTTCCCAGTCAGAACAGACCTAGTCTCCAGAGCTCTCTGCTACAGAGCAGACATGGGGAAAAAGCTGAGGAGGGTTCCTTCAGGCTCCAGGGCCTGTCGAAGCCTACCTGGGTGCTTTGGAGCCTAGGCACTGTGGCCTCTTTCACTGACTTTCCAGGTATCACTTCCCAGCCCCTTGTGATTTTCAGCCAGATGCAGCCTTGCAGGGTCTCTTCCTTAGAGTCAAAAAAGGTAGCCCAAGGGACTGCTTATTCAGTTCTTCCCTGGTGCAAGAGGTGTTTGGCTGTGAAGACGCCAGAACAATGGCTCTGCTCCCAGGGCCTCAGTTTCCCAGTCAGAACAGACCTAGTCTCCAGAGCTCTCTGCTACAGAGCAGACATGGGGAAAAAGCGCTGTGGAGGGTGCCTTCACGTTCCAGGGCACTGTCGAAGCCTTACCTGGGCTTTGGAGCCTAGGCACTGTGGCCTCTTTCACTGACTTTCCAGGTATCACTTCCCAGCCCCTTGTGATTTTCAGCCAGATGCAGCCTTGCAGGGTCTCTTCCTTAGAGTCAAAAAAGGTAGCCCAAGGGACTGCTTATTCAGTCTTCCCTGGTGCAAGAGGTGTTTGGCTGTGAAGACGCCAGAACAATGGCTCTGCTCCCAGGGCCTCAGTTTCCCAGTCAGAACAGACCTAGTCTCCAGAGCTCTCTGCTACAGAGCAGACATGGGGAAAAAGCTCTGAGGAGGGTTCCTTTCAGTTCCCTGGCACTGTCGAAGCCCTACCCGGGCTTTGGAGCCTAGGCACTGTGGCCTCTTTCACTGACTTTCCAGGTATCACTTCCCAGCCCCTTGTGATTTTCAGCCAGATGCAGCCTTGCAGGGTCTCTTCCTTAGAGTCAAAAAA
This sequence comes from Okapia johnstoni, assembly GCA_024291935.2. Taxonomy (NCBI): domain Eukaryota; kingdom Metazoa; phylum Chordata; class Mammalia; order Artiodactyla; family Giraffidae; genus Okapia; species Okapia johnstoni. The sequence continues at coordinate 2,204 of JAGTYA010001234.1, read as the reverse complement.
GGTAGCCCAAGGGACTGCTTATTCAGTCTTCCCTGGTGCAAGAGGTGTTTGGCTGTGAAGACGCCAGAAACATGGCTCTGCTCCCAGGGCCTCAGTTTCCCAGTCAGAACAGACCTAGTCTCCAGAGCTCTCTGCTACAGAGCAGACATGGGGAAAAAGCGCTGTGGAGGGTTCCTTCAGGTTCCCTGGCACTGTCGAAGCCTTACCTGGGCTTTGGAGCCTAGGCACTGTGGCCTCTTTCACTGACTTTCCAGGTATCACTTCCCAGCCCCTTGTGATTTTCAGCCAGATGCAGCCTTGCAGGGTCTCTTCCTTAGAGTCAAAAAAGGTAGCCCAAGGGACTGCTTATTCAGTCTTCCCTGGTGCAAGAGGTGTGTTTGGCTGTGAAGACGCCAGAACAATGGCTCTGCTCCCAGGGCCTCAGTTTCCCAGTCAGAACAGACCTAGTCTCCAGAGCTCTCTGCTACAGAGCAGACATGGGGAAAAAGCTCTGTGGAGGGTGCCTTCACGTTCCAGGGCACTGTCGAAGCCTTACCCGGGTGCTGGAGCCTAGGCACTGTGGCCTCTTTCACTGACTTTCCAGGTATCACTTCCCAGCCCCTTGTGATTTTCAGCCAGATGCAGCCTTGCAGGGTCTCTTCCTTAGAGTCAAAAAAGGTAGCCCAAGGGACTGCTTATTCAGTCTTCCCTGGTGCAAGAGGTGTTTGGCTGTGAAGACGCCAGAACAATGGCTCTGCTCCCAGGGCCTCAGTTTCCCAGTCAGAACAGACCTAGTCTCCAGAGCTCTCTGCTACAGAGCAGACATGGGGAAAAAGCGCTGTGGAGGGTGCCTTCACGTTCCAGGGCACTGTCGAAGCCTTACCCGGGGCTTTGGAGCTAGGCACTGTGGCCTCTTTCACTGACTTTCCAGGTATCACTTCCCAGCCCCTTGTGATTTTCAGCCAGATGCAGCCTTGCAGGGTCTCTTCCTTAGAGTCAAAAAAAGTAGCCCAAGGGACTGCTTATTCAGTCTTCCCTGGTGCAAGAGGTGTTTGGCTGTGAAGACGCCAGAACAATGGCTCTGCTCCCAGGGCCTCAGTTTCCCAGTCAGAACAGACCTAGTCTCCAGAGCTCTCTGCTACAGAGCAGACATGGGGAAAAAGCGCTGTGGAGGGTGCCTTCACGTTCCAGGGCACTGTCGAAGCCTTACCTGGGCTTTGGAGCCTAGGCACTGTGGCCTCTTTCACTGACTTTCCAGGTATCACTTCCCAGCCCCTTGTGATTTTCAGCCAGATGCAGCCTTGCAGGGTCTCTTCCTTAGAGTCAAAAAAGGTAGCCCAAGGGACTGCTTATTCAGTCTTCCCTGGTGCAAGAGGTGTTTGGCTGTGAAGACGCCAGAACAATGGCTCTGCTCCCAGGGCCTCAGTTTCCCAGTCAGAACAGACCTAGTCTCCAGAGCTCTCTGCTACAGAGCAGACATGGGGAAAAAGCGCTGTGGAGGGTGCCTTCACGTTCCAGGGCACTGTCGAAGCCTTACCCGGGCTTTGGAGCCTAGGCACTGTGGCCTCTTTCACTGACTTTCCAGGTATCACTTCCCAGCCCCCCTTGTGATTTTCAGCCAGATGCAGCCTTGCAGGGTCTCTTCCTTAGAGTCAAAAAAGGTAGCCCAAGGGACTGCTTATTCAGTCTTCCCTGGTGCAAGAGGTGTTTGGCTGTGAAGACGCCAGAACAATGGCTCTGCTCCCAGGGCCTCAGTTTCCCAGTCAGAACAGACCTATTCTCCAGAGCTCTCTGCTACAGAGCAGACATGGGGAAAAAGCTCTGAGGAGGGTTCCTTGAGGCTCCCTGCCTTGGGGAAGCCCTACCCGGGTGCTGGGGCCTAGGCACTGTGGCCTCTTTCACTGACTTTCCAGGTATCACTTCCCAGCCCCTTGTGATTTTCAGCCAGATGCAGCCTTGCAGGGTCTCTTCCTTAGAGTCAAAAAAGGTAGCCCAAGGGACTGCTTATTCAGTCTTCCCTGGTGCAAGAGGTGTTTGGCTGTGAAGACGCCAGAACAATGGCTCTGTTCCCAGGGCCTCAGTTTCCCAGTCAGAACAGTCCTAGTCTCCAGAGCTCTCTCTGCTCCAGAGCAGACATGGGGAAATAGCTCTGAGGAGGGTTCCTTGAGGCTCCCTGCCTTGGGGAAGCCCTACCCGGTGCTGGGGCCTAGGCACCGTGGCCTCTT
>JAGTYA010001233.1:0-12758 GCA_024291935.2 Okapia johnstoni | reverse complement strand
GCTTCAACATTCAGTCCCATCCAATGAACACCCAGGATTGATCTCCTCTAGGATGGATGGATTGATTGGATCTCCTTGCAGTCCAAGGGACTCTCAAGAGTCTTCTCCAAACACCATAGTTCAAAAGTATCAATTTCTGCGGCACTCAGCTTTCCTCACCTGTCCAACTCTCACATCCATACATGACCACTGGGAAAACCATTCCCTTGACTAGACAGACTTTTGTTGGCAAAGTACGTTGAGCTTTAAGCCAACTTTTTCACTCGCCTCTCACTTTCATCAAGAGAGGCTCTTCATTTCTTCTTCACTTTCTGCCATAAGGGGTGGTGTTACTCTGCATATCTGAGGTTATTGATATTTCTCCCTGGCAATCTTGATTCCAGCTTGTGTTTCTTCCAGCCAGTATTTCTTATGATGTACTCCGCATACAAGTTTAAATAAGCAGGGTTACAATATACAAGCCCTTGACGTACTCCTTTTCTTATTTGGAACCAGTCTGTTGTTTCATGTCCAGTTCTAACTGTTGCTTCCTGACCTGCATACAGGTTTTCTCAAGAGACAGGTCAGATGGTCTGGTATTGCCATCACTTTCAGAATTTTCCACAGTTTTTTTTGTGATCCACACAGTCAAAGGCTTTGGCATAGTCAATAAAGCAGAAATAGAGATGTTTTTCTGGAAACTCTCTTGCTTTTTCGATGATCCAGCGGATATTGGGGCAATTTGATCTCTGATTCCTCTGCCTTTTCTAAAACCAGCTTGAACATCTGGAAGCTCACGGTTCACATATTGCTGAAGCCTGGCTTGGAGAATTTTGAGCATCACTTTACTAGCATGTGAGATGAGTGCAACTGTGAGGTAAATTGAGCATTCTTTGGCATTGCCTTTCTTTGGGACTGGGACGAAAACTGACCTTTTCCAGTCCTGTGGCCACTGCTGAGTTTTCCAAATTTGTTGGCATATCGAGTGCAGCACTTTCACAGCATCACCTTTGAGGATTTGAAATAACTCAACTGGAATTCCATCAACAACGCCACTAGCTTTGTTCGTATGACCCACTTACCAACTTGACTTCACATTCCAGGATGTCTGGCTCTAGGTGAGTGATCACACCCATCTTGATTATCTGGGTCGTGAAGATCTTTTTTGTACAGTTCTTCTGTGTATTCTTGCCACCTCTTCTTAATATCTTCTGCTTCTGTTAGGTCCATACCATTTTTTTCCTTTATCGAGCCTATCTTTGCATGAAATGTTCCTTTGATATCTCTAATTTTCTTGAAGAAATCTCTAGTCTTTCCCAATCTGTTGATTTCCTCTATTTCTTTGCATGATCGCTGAGGAGGGCTTTCTTATCTCTCCTTGCTATTCTTTGCAACTCTGCATTCAGATGGGAAATATCTTTCCTTTTCTCCTTTGCTTTTCGCTTCTCTTCTCTTCTCAGCTCTCTGTAAGGCCCCCTCAGACAGCCATTTTGCTTTTTTGCATTTCTTTTCCATGAGGATGTTCCTGATCCCTGTCTCCTGCACAATGTCACGAACCTCTGTCCATAGTTCATCAGGCACTCTGTCTCTCAGATCTAGTCCCTTAAATCTATTTGCCACTTCCACTGTATACTCATAAGGGATTTGATCTAGGTCATACCTGAATGGACTAGTGGTTTTCCCTACTTTATTCAATTTAAGTCTGAATTTGGCAAGAAGCAGTTCATGATCTGAGTCACAGCCTGCTCCCAGTCTTGTTTTTGCTGACTGTGTAGAGCTTCTCCATCTTTGGCAGCAAAGAAATATAATTCAATCTGATTTCGGTGTGGACCATCTGGTGATGTCCACGTGTAGAGTCTTCTCTTTTTGTTGTTGAAATAGGGTGTTTGCTATTACCAGTGCGTTCTCTTGGCAAAATTCTGTTAGCCTTTGCCCTGCTTCATTCTGTACTCCAAGGCCAAATTTGCCTGTTACACCAGGTGTTTCTTGACTTCCTACTTTTTGCATCCCAGTCCCCTAGAATGAAAAGGACATCTTTTCTGGGTGTTAGTTCTAGAAGGTCTTGTAGGTCTTCATAGAACTGTTCAAATTCAGCTTCTTCAGCATTACTGGTCGGGGCATAGACTTGGATTACTGTGATATTGAATGGTTTGCCTTGGAAACGAACAGAGATCATTCCATCGTTTTTGAGATTGCATCCAAGTACTGCCTTTCGGACTCTTTTGTTGTGACCATGATGGCTACACTCCCATTTCTTCTAAGGGATTCTTGCCCACAGTAGTAGATATAATGGTCATCTGAGGTAAATTCACCCATTCCAGTCCATCTTAGTTTGCTGATTCCTAGAATGTCGACGTTCACTCTTGCCATCTCCTGTTTTGACCACTTCCCAATTTGCCTTGATTCATGGACCCTAACATTCCAGGTTCCTATGCAATATTGCTCTTTACAGCATCGGACTTTGCGTCTATCACCAGTCACATCCACAGCTGCGTATCATTTTTGCTTTGGCTCCATCCTATCATCCTTTCTGGAGTTATTTCTCCACTGATCTCCAGTAGCATATTGGGCACCTACTGACAATGGAATACTACTCATAAAAAGGAATGAATTTGAGTCAGTTGAACTGAGGTGGATGAACCTACAGCGTTTTATACAGAGTGAAGTAAGAAAGAGAAAATCAAGATCATATATTAACACACACACACATATATACACACACACACACACACCACACACACACACACACACACACATACAATACACACATAGGGAGAAAGCAATGGCAACCCACTCCAGTACTTTTGCCTGGAGAATCCCATGGATGAAGGAGCCTGGTAGGCTGCAGTCCATGGGGTCGTGAAGAGTTGGACACCACCAAGTGATTTCACTTTGACTTTTCACTTTCATGCACTGGAGAAGGAAATGGCAACCCACTCCAGTGTTCTTGCCTGGAGATTCCCTGGGATGGCGCAGCCTGATAGGCTGCCGTCTATGGGGTCGCACAGAGTTGGACACGACTCACCAACTTAGCAGCAACAACAGTAGCAGCAATATATATATGGAATCTAGAAAAATGGTACTGATGAGCCTATCTGCAGGTCAGAAATAGAGATGGAACTATAGAGAACGTTCTCATGGACAGGGTGGGGGAAGGAAAGCGTGGGACGAGTTGAGAGAGTAGCAATGAAATATATACATGACCATGTGTAAAATGGGCTTCCCAGGTACTTCAGTGGTAAAGGATCCACCTACCAATGCAAGAGATGCAGGTTTGATCCCTGGGTCATGAAGATCCCCTGGAGGAGGAAATGGCAAGCCACTCTAGTATTCTTGCCTGGAAAATCCCATGGACAGAGAAGCCTGGTGGGATACACTCCATAGGGTCACAAAGAGTCGGATGACTGAGCGCATGCACACACACACACACACACACACACACGTGTATGTAAAATATATCTGTAATGGGAAGCTGCTGCATAACACAGGGAACTCAGCCTGGTGCTCTGTGATGACCTAGAGAGGTGGGATGGAGGTTGACGGGAGGGAGTATTAAGAGGGAGGGGATATATGTATACTAACAGCTGATTCACGTTATTGTATGGCAGAAATCAACACAACAGTATAACGTAATTATTATTTTAAATTTATTTATTTATTTTAATTGTAGGGTAATTACTTTACAATATTGTGATGGTTTTTGCCATATATCAACATGAATTAGCTATAGGTATACATGTGTCCCATCTATCCTGAACCACCCCCCCATCCCCTCCACAACCTATCCCTCCAGGTTGTCATAGAGCAGCGGTTTTGAGTGCCTTGCATCATACATCAAACTCCTAATGGTTATCTGTTTTACATATGGTAATATACATGTTTCAATGATATTCACTCAAATCATCCCACCCTCCTCTTCTCCTACTGAGTCCAAAAGCCTGTTCTTTACATCTGTGTCTCCTTTGCTGCCCTGCACATAGGATTGTCAGTACTATCTTTCTAGATTATGTATATATACTTTAATATATGATATTTGTCTTTCTCTTTCTGACTTCCCTCACTCTGTACAATAAGCCCTAGTTTCATGCACCTCATTATAACTGACTCAAATGCACTGCTTTTTATAGCTGAGTAATAGTCCATGTATACGTGTACCACAACTCCTTGAACCATTCATCTGCTGTCTTTTAACATTGCTTATAGTTTCCTTCATTGTACAAAAACTTTTAAGCTTAATTAGGTCCCATTTGTTTATTTTTGTTTTTATTTCGATTACTCTGGGAGGTGGGTCTTTAGAGGGTCTTGCTGTGATTTGTGTCAGAAAGTGTTCTCCTTTTTATAGTTTCTGGTCTTGCATTTAGTTCTTTAAACAATTTTGATTTTATTTTTGTGTATGGTGCTAGAAAGCGTTCTAATTTCATTCTTTTGCACATGGTTGACCAGTTTTCCCAGCACCACTTGTTGAAGAGATTGTCTTTTCTTCATTGAACACTTTTGCTTCTTTTGTCAAAGATAACTTGTCAATAGGTGCATGGGTTTATCTCTGGGCTATCTACTTTTTTCCTTTGATCTATATTCTGTTTTTGTGTCAGTACCATACTGTCTTGATGACTGTAGTTTTGTAGTATAGTGTGAGTGGATAAGGAAGTTGTGGTACATATACACAATGGAATATTACTCAGCTATAAAAGGGAACACAAGATGAAACTGTAACCTATTTTACAGAATGAAGTGATAGCTTATGGTGAATGGTGTCAGATTCGTGATCTCCAAAGAAGATTTAGCTTTGGGACCAGGGACCAGGCTTGATTACTCAAGAGCTTTTGTGTAGCAGAGTTTTATTAAAGTATGCAAAGGGACAGAGAAAGCTTCTGACACAGACAGCAGAAGGGGGGTGGATTGACCCCCCACAGTTATTAATACACGGGGTTCCTCAGGTGTAATTAGGACAGGAGCTTGTGTGGGGACCCCCGGGCACCTTCAGTCCTGATTGTTTTGAGAGTCTGAAAAACAATTGTTTTGACCCCTGAAAACAATTGTTTTGACCCCTGAAACCTACGCCTCTGGGGGCAGTCTCTCCTCCAGTGTGGTCCCTTGCAGACCGGACCTGGAGTAGGGGGCAGCTTATATGCCTAACGGCAATCCCACTTGAGGTGCCCCTCCTTTACATAGTAACAGCAAGCCCATCCCTTTTCACCTGGGTCCCTCTGGGCATTTTTCTCAGGCTATTTAAGAACGATTCTGACAGCCATTACAAGGGCTTCTGCTTGTTCCTTCATCTTTTGCTGCATCTCTTTCTTTTCCTCCTATTCCCTGCCATAATAGACTGTCTGAGTCAGTTGCAACAGGTGGCTCGTAAAGACTGATTTGCTCCATACGCTTGTTTTGATAGCTTATGGTGGATATCTGGAGCCGACTGAGTGAGAAATCTATCTAAGATCACTCTTCCCTCTTCACTTTTGGGATAAATCTCAGTGAATCTGTGAAGGGCTTCCCTCAGTCTATCTAGGAATTTACCAGGAGCTTCCTTCTCCTCCTGTTCTATGTTTGACAATTTGGCATAGTTTAAAGTCTCGGCCATGTGCTTGCCTGAGTCCTTCAAAAAAACTTCTGACAAAATGACTCTGATCCCATCTTCCTTTAGCCATGTTATAGTCCCAATCTTGTTCTATAGTTGGGACAGCCTGATTCCCCGTAATGAGAGTGTCTATCTCGTCCTCCCTCTTCCCTACTGATTCATTATCAAGCCATTCATCTCCATAGGGAATTGCTTTCCCCAAAACGTGAGTTCTCGAGTCAGGAGTTAGGGTCTGTCCCAGGACATACATCACATCCTTCCAAGTAAAGTCATAAAGCAGAGTAACACCCTTAAAGGCTATAATATATTTTTCTGGGTCCTCTAAATAGTCTCCCAGATCCTCCTTGATTATTTGTATTTCTTGATAAGAAAAGGGCTTATTAAGTCTCATATACTGATTATTTTTCTCGGTGGGTGCTTTATGAAGAGGCAACAACTTGTGTGGCTGTTCCTCAGCCTCTCTGGCTGCTCAGTACATATGATCCCAGGGATAGATTGGAGAGACCTCTTTTTCTTTATCTCTTTGTCTCCTGTCCTCCATCCCATCCTACATTTCACCCTTAGCTTTTGCTGTCTGAGCTTCTCTTACTTTGATTGTCTGAGTTTTTATTGAAATCAGAGTAGTCTGAGGTTGTACTGAGACAGGAGTTGTTTGGATCTCTACTTGGGCAGTTTGAATCTCAGTTTGGGTTGTTCCTGAGACCAAGGCAACCTTTCCTGGGGCGGGGGAAGGGGTTCTCTGACTTTCAGTTTGCTCAGTTTGCAGCCTTGGGTATGGAGACAAAGTAGGAGGACAGGAGGGAGCTGAAGGTTTCACACCCAAATCTATACTCTTAGGACATAAATATGGCATGTCTCGCAAAGAGAAAAAAGGCAACACATATACTACTTCTACCCATTTCCCTTGTTTTCTACAGAACTGGTCTAATTGTAAAACAGTATTATAATTAAGAGACCCTCCAACTGGCCACCGTTTGCCATTCTCCAGTGGGTACCGTGGCCATGCAGTATCACATAGGAAGACCAAGTGTGTCTTCTTTAAGCCCTGGGGATCAAATCTATCCCAGTTTTTCAGGATACAGTTCAAAAGAGTGAGGCTGGTATTGTTAGCTCCCATCTGTAAGAGAAAAATAGCGACCAGCACCATCTTTCTATCGGAGGTGTTCCTCCCTGCTCTAGATGGGGATATAGACAGACTTTACATCGAAGCTTTTCTTCCCTCATCAGACTTAGTCTGTCCCTTACTGACGCAGGCACCATGCTCATCCCTCCTGGTTCTACCACTGAGGCAGTGTGGAGATGCACGAGGGGTAGACCTGATGGCATCCCAGGCTAGTGTACAGTTCCTCACCATTTAAAACCTTGCTTGCCTCTGATGCCACCTGGGGTGCAATCAGAGTAACCTTCCAGAATGCCTCCCAAGCTAAGACTGCTGGGGGAAACATTCGTCACCTGAGTGCCTGTGCATACCCTGAGTATATTCCTGACCACAATAAGACTGGTATGTACATAAAACCAAGATATTCCTTCCAAGCAACACCACGCCTGTATAAGCGATAGCAAAAGAGATGGCAAAGGGCTGGCCAGTGAGGAAAAAGTGATTTTTGTCCTCGAGTTATTGGGGACAGTCCTTCCAGTTCATTCCCACAGATTCCACAGAAAGAATATCTGAGGAGTTGGGACAAAAGCCACCAGAGAGCCTCCTCTGGCTCACTAAAAGCTAGCGCTAACCAAAGGAAGATGCTCGCTCTACTTTCTATCTGAGTAACTTTTAACCTGAGAGATGCTCTTGGAGCTAGAGCTCCATCTAGCTTCTGAATTTTCAACTCCTGGTGAAGCTAGGCACTTTCTGACTACCAATCTAAGATTGGGACCTAAGTAACAGTACACAGTAACAGCATAGATCACAAGTCACTTGAAAGTCTATGGTCTGACAAATTAGGTTATTAGTTCTAATTCCCCAGGCAATTATGAAATGGTCAAAGAGACCAGGAAAATGTGACTGAGAAAAGAAAGTTTGGTCCACATGCTTTGCCCATTTCTGGCTGCTCCCCTCGCAGGGAGGTTGGGTGTCTCTTGGCATTGGCAAGTTGGTATAAACTTCAGTCATTATGAGGCACCTCGAAACCGTAGAGCAGGGCTCATCACTTGTTTCATGCAGGGTGTGTCATTTATTCACACAAGCACACCCTAGAGCTAGTGAAGTAAAGCAGAAAGAGTGTATACTGAGAAAGCAAAGAGGCTACAGCTCTGAGTGCTCTTACCTTGTCCTGAAGATCCCGGATGAGGCCCCAGGATGATAGTTTACAGTGAATGGTGTCGAATTTGTGATCTCTGAAAAAGATGATTTAACTTTGGGACCAGGGACCAGGGTTGATAAACTCAGGAGCTTTAATACAGCTGAGTTTCATTAAAGAGAAAGGCACAGAGAAAGCTTCTGACAGATATCAGAAGGGGGATGGAGAGTGCCCCCAAGCTGCTTTAGCAAGCTGTTTTATGTCTGTTAGAAAGCCATTAGTCAGATAAGAGAGACACCTCAAGGCTGATGGAGCTTCACCAGACCTCTCTCCCCACAATATGTATTTTTGAGATAAGAAGGCATGAGGTGTGTCATCCCCTAGCCATAAAATAATTGATATGAGTACTGGTTTGTTGAGCTATTATCAGCCAAAGTTTCGAGAAAAGAAAAAATGTGAGTCTTGGTTGGAACCATTTTGAAAAAAGGCAAATTCCAACGCAAATACATAGTTTCATTAGCATAGCTTAAAAAAATTTCCATAGAGAGTTTGTTTCCTCCTGCCACTTAAGGGAGAGATAAAAAATGTCTGACACTTGCAATTAAACTTAAAAACTTTTCCACAGCAAAGGAAATGATAAATAAGTTGAAAAGACAACCTTCAGAGTTGGAGAAAACAATAGCAAATGAAACAATTGACAAAGGATTAATCTCCAAAATACACAAGTAGCTTGCACAACTCTATGCCAGAAAAACAAATAACCCAATCAAAAAGCAGGCAGAAGACCTAAACAGACATTTTTCCAAAAAAGACATGCAGATGGCTAATAATCACATGAAAAAGATACTCAACTTTACTCATTATTAGATAAATGCAAATCTAAAGTACAATGAGGTTATCACCTTACACCAGTCAGAATGACTATCATCAACTAATGTACAAGCAATAAATGCTTGAGAAAGTGTGGAGAAAGGGTAAATTTTTATATTGCTGGTGGGAATGTAAATTGATATAGCCACTATGGAGTTAACTTGGAGATTCCTTAAAAAATTAGGAGTAAAACTACCATGTGACTCAAAGTTACCACTAGTGAACATACACCACAAGAAAATCACAATTGAAAAAGACACATGTAATTCAATGTTAATCACAGAACTATTTACAATAGCTAGGGCATGGAAACAACCTACATGTCCACTAACAGATATTGTGCTCAGTCACTCAGTCATGTCTGACTCTTTGCAGCCCCATGGACTGTAGGCTTCTCTGTCCATGAGGATTCTCCAGGCAAGAATACTGGAGTGGATTGCCATACCCACCTCCAGAAGATCTTCCCATCCCAGGGACCGAACCCAGGTCTCCCACATTGCAGCCAGATTCTTTACCATCTGAGCCACCAGGGAAGCCAAAAAATACTGGAGTGGGTAGCCTATCCCTTCTCCAAGGGATCTTCCTGACCCAGGAATCGAACCAGGCTCTTCTGCATTGTGGGCAGATTCTTTACCAGCTGAGCTACAAGGGAAGCCCATATGGATAAAGAATTGTGGTACATATATGTAATGGAATATTACTGAGCCGTATAATGGAGTGCATTTAAGTCAGTTTTAATAAGGTGGATGGACCTAGAGAATATATTATACAGTGTGAAGTAAAAGAGAAAAACAAATATCATATACTAACGCTGGGTTATAACTCATTATTCAAAACACCATGATCATTACATCTGGTCCCATCACTTCATGGTGAATAGATAGGGAAAATGTGGAAACAGTGACAGACATTATTTTCTTGGGCTCCAAAATCACTGTGGATGGCAACTGCAACCATGAAATTAAAAGAGGCTTGCTCCTTGAAATAAAAGCTACTACAAACCTAGACACTATTTAAAAGCAAAAACATCACTTTGCTGACAAAGGTCCTTTTATAATCAAAGCTATAGTTTTTACAGTAGGCATGTAAGCATGTGGGGTTTCCCTGGTGGCTTACATGGTAAAAAATGCACCTGTAAAGCAGTAGACCTGGGTTCGATCTCTGGGTTGGGAAGATCTCCTGGAGAAGGGAACAGTTACCCACTCCAATGTTCTGGCCTGGAGAATGCCTTGGATAGAAGAGCCTGGAAGGCTACAGTCTATGAAGTCATAAAGAGTGTCAGATCATAAAGAAGGCTGAATGCCAAAAAACTTATGCTTCAAATTGGTGTCTGGAAAAGACTCTTGAGAGTCCCTTGAACAGCAAGGAGATCAAACCAGTCAATCTTAAAGGAAATCAACTTTTAATATTCATTGGAAGGGCTGATGTTGAAACTGAAGCTCCAGTACTTTGGTTCCTTGATGCAAAGAGCTGACTCAGTGGAAAAGACCTTGATTCTGGGAACAACTGAAAACAAAAGGACAAGAAGGAGACAGAGGATAAGATGGCTAGATAGTATCACTGGCTCAAGGGACTTGAATCTGAGCAAACTCTGGGAGATAATGAAGGACAAAGAAGCCTGGCATGTTGCCAAAATTATTCCACACAGTTTTGAAAGTCTTAGCTACAACAATTAGAGAATAAAAACGAAAATAGTTTGGAAAAGAAGAAGGAAAGCCCTCACTGTTTGCAGATGACATGATTCTAGATATAGAAAATCCTAAATGTGCCAATAGAAAATTGCTAGAGTTAATCAATGAATATAGTAAATTCACAGGACATAAAATCAATACACAGAAATTCCTAGCATGGAGTCACAAAGAATTGGACATGATGTAGTGACTGAACAATAGCAATGCCTATATATGAAATCTAGAAATATTGTACTACTGAACCTATTTGCAGGGCAGCAATGGAGACACAGATATAGAGAACAGACTTGTGGACACAGTTGTGAAAGGTGAGGGAGGGACCAATTGCAAGAGGAACAATGAAACAGATACATTACCATATTGAAAAAAGATAGCTAATGGTAATTTGCTGTATGACACAGGGAGCTCAAATCTGGTGCTCTCTAACAATCTAGAAGAGTATAATGGGGTGGATTTGGGAGGGAGGTTCAAGAGGGAGGGAAAACGTATACCTATGGCTGATTCATGTTGATGTATAGCAGAAACTAATACAAGATTGTAAAACAATTATCCTCCAATCGAAAATAAAAAATGGAAGATAATATGCAAGAAAATTTGGAAAACTCAACAGTGGCCACAGGCCTGAAAAGGGTCAGTTTTCATTCCAATCCCAAAGAAAGGCAATGCCAAAGAATGTCCAAATTTACTACACAACTGCACTCATTTCAGATGCTAGCAAGGTAGGTAATGCTCAAAATCCTTCAATCTAAGTTTCAACAGTACCTGAACTGAGAACTTCTAGATGTACATGCTAAATTTACAAAATGCAGAGGAACCAGATGTCTAATTGCCAACATCCATTGGATCATAGAAAAAGCAAGGGGATTCCAGAAAGCATTTAATTCTGCTTCATTGACTATACTGAAGACTTTGTCTCTGTGAATCACAACAAACTGTTGGATTCTTAAAGAGATGGGAATACCAGACCACCTTACCTGTCTCCTGAGAAACCTGTATGCAGATCAAGAAGCGACAGTTACAACTGCACAATGGAACAATGAACTGGTTCCAAATCGAGAAAATGAGTACATCAAGGTTGTATATTGTCACCCTGCTTATTTAACTTTTATCCAGAGAATATTACATGAAATGCCTGGCTGGATGGCTTGCAAGCTGTAATCAAGGTTTCCAGGAGAAATATTAACAACCTCAGATATGCAGATGAACCACCCTAATGGAAGAAAATGAAGAGGAACTAAATAGCCTCTTGATGAAGGTGAAAAAGCTGGCTTAAAACACAACATTCAAAAAACTAACATGACATCTGGTCCCATCATTTGACGGTGAATAGATGGAAAAAAATGGCAACAGTGACAGACTGTTTTCTTTGGCTTCAAAATCACTGTGGACAATGATGGCAGCCATGAAATTAAGACACTTGCTCCTTGGAAGAAAAGCTATGAAAAACCTAGGCAGTAGTGTTAAAAAGCAGAGACAGCACTTTGCCAATAAAGGTCTGTATAGTCAAAGTTATTTTTTTTTCTGGTAGTCATGTATGGATGTGAGATTGGGACCATAAAGAATGCTGAGAGTGGAAGAATTGATGCTTTCAAACTGTAGTGCTGGAGAAGACTCTTGAGGGTCCCTTGGACAATAAGGAGATCAAACCAGCCAATGCTGAAGGAAATCAATCTTGAATATTCATTGGAAGGACTGACGCTGAATCTGAAACTCCAATACTTTTGGTCACCTGATGCAAAGAGCTGACTCATTGGAAAGAACCCTGATGCTGGGAAAGATCAATGGCAGGAAGAGAAGAGTATGACAGAGGATAAGATGTTTGGATACCATCACCAATTCAGTGGACACGAGTTTGAGCAAATTCCAGGAGGTAATGAAGGACGGGGAAGCCTGGCGTGCTGCAGTCCATGCGGTTGACAAAGAGTTGAACATGATTGAATGACTGAGCAACAACAAATTACAAGAAAAACACAAGGAAACAAAATGTCCACTCATGCATGAACAGATAAATAAAATAGGTATATCATACAACAGAATATTTTTCATCTTTAAAAAGGAAGAAAATTCTGCAGTATGCTACAACCTGGATAAACCTTGATTACATTCTGCCAAGTGAAACAAACTAGAAACAAAAAGACAAATATTGTAGGATTCCATTTATATGAAATTTATATGAAATACTTAGAGGAGTAAACATCATAAACAAGAAATATAATTGTGATTTCAAGGGGCTGGAGGAGTGAAACAGGGACTTATTTTTTAATGAGTATAGAGTTTCAGTTTTATAAGATGAAAAGTATCATGGGGATGTATGGTGATGATGATTGCACAACAGTGGAGTGTATTTAATACCACTGGACTGTACACTGAAAAATTGTTAAGATGATTAGAGGAAGGAATAAA
>JAGTYA010001232.1:0-12761 GCA_024291935.2 Okapia johnstoni | reverse complement strand
AGACATACGAGTCGTGGTTTTTCCAATGTCTTCTGACTTTTTGTTTCAAAGACAGTTTTTATATTTTTTGTGGTACATAGAAACAAATGTAAAGTATAGAATCATCCCAAATTCAGCTTAGTGGGCATCCCAAATTTTTAGCTTAATGGGGCATATGAATTCAGCTTAATGGGCCTATCAATTCAGCTTAATAGGCCAGCAGTTTTTGACCTTCATCAAAAACTTTTTTGCCTGTTTTTAGTTACAAAAAGCCTCATTTTGTTTACATCATTTTCCCGGGCCTGGGGGCCTGCTAACATCTTGTGACTCTCCTATTGATAGGGTTGATCGTCAGAACGCTTTTGTATCAGGCACAGCAGGAAAGAATTTATCAATAGAAAGTTTCAAGGTAAAACCTTTTTTCGGTAATTTACTCTACTCCTTGAGCTTAACAGAAAAAGAATGTGGTCCCAAAAGGTCAGCAGGCTGAAGGTCAGCTCTAAGTAAGAATCATCAGTTAATTCAACAATTGTCTTATTATTTGTATTAAAGCTAAACTTCTATTTATATAAATTTTAACTATTATGCTTTCATTATATAGGCTAAATACGTTACGAGTATAAAAAAATAGTGGTAAAATATAAACAAAGGGTAACGGGTTTCATAAAGCAATATTTCTTATATTTCCTAACAAGCCTTTCTTTCCAGCGAAAGGGTTTTGTGCCCATAGGGGCTTTCTGTGTGGGGGCTCTCAATGCGGTTTTATTACTAGGGAGCAGTTATGCACATTAGCTCCAAAGGCACAGGTACACTTATTAAACAAACCCAATATGTTAGCAAAAGGAATTTAGATCAGCATACTCTATATCTCAGATAATTTTATTCAGGGTGCTACGTTCAGGGGCCTTGTTGATTTGAGGTTTCAAATTGATCTGTTTTGGGAGGGAATAAAGGAAAGGCTTTTGCCTAAGTCACAGAAATAAGAAGAGGTTTATTGTAGAAAAACATCAAAAAGGGACAGATCTCATCTTTAGGTGAGCGCTGAGGCAGGGCCCCTCGAGAATCCCTGAGGCCTGAGTTGCTCTGCTCGTCAGTCCTTTTTCTCATGACTCTGTCATGAGTGGGGATCTCGTGAGCTGGCTCCCGGCATGGATGCAGTCTCAAAACGACAGAATGACCTCTGTTCGTTTCCAAGGCAAACCATTCAGTATCACGGTAAATTTCCAAGTCTGTGCCCCGACCAGTAGCACCAAAGAAGCTTAAGTTGAAACCCGTTCTATGAAGACCTACAAGACCTTTCTAGAACTAACACCCAAAAAAGATGTCCTTTCATTATAGGGGACGGGGAATGCCAAAAGTAGGAAGTCAAGAAACACCTGGAGTAACAGGCAAATTTGGCCTTGGAGTACAGAATGAAGCAGGGCAAAAAGGGTAACAGAGTTCTGCCAAGAGAACACACTGGTCATAGCAAACACCCTCTTCCAACAACACAAGAAAAAGACTCTAACACATGGACATCACCAGATGGTTGACACCGAAATCAAATTGGTTATATCCTTTGCAGGCAAAGATGGAGAAGCTCTTATACAGTCAGCAAAAACAAGACCAGGAGCTGACTGTGGCTTGGATCATGAACTCCTGATTGCCAAATTCAGACTGAAATTGAAGAAAGTGTAGAAAACCACTAGACCATTCAGGTGTGACCTAAATCAAATCCTTATGACTACACAGTGAAAGGTGAGAAATAGATTTAAGGACTAGATCGATAGATAGAGTGCCTGATGAAACTATGGATGGAGGTTTGTGACATTGTATAGAAGACAGGAATCAAGACCATCCCCAAGAAAAAGAAATGCAGAAAAGTAAAATGGCTGTCTGAGGAGGCCTTACAAATAGCTGTGAAAAGACGGAAGCGAAAAGCAAAGGAGAAAAGGAAAGATAAACCCATTTGAATGCAGAGTTCCAAAGAATAGCAAGGAGAGATAGAAAGCCTTCCTCGGTGATCAATGAAAAGAAATAGAGGAAAACAATAGAATGGGAAGACTAGAGATCTCTTCAAGAAAATTAGAGATACCAAGGGAACAGTTCATGCAAAGATGGGCTCGATAAAGGACAGAAATGGTAGGGACCTAACAGAAGCAAGAAGATATATGAAGAGGCGGCAAGAATACACAGAACTGTACGCAAAAGATCTTCACGACGCAGATAATCATGATGGTGTGATCACTCACCTAGAGCCAGACTCTTGGAATGTGAAGTCAAGTGGGCCTTAGGAAGCATCACTACGAACAAAGCTAGTGGAGGTGATGGAATTCCAGTTGAGCTATTTCAAATCCTGAAAGATGAGGCTGTGAAAGTGCTGCACTCAATATGCCAGCAAATTTGGAAAACTCAGCAGTGGCCACAGGACTGGAAAAGGTCAGTTTTCATTCCAATCCCAAAGAAAGGCAATGCCAAAGAATGCTCAAACTACCACACAGTTGCACTCATCTCACACGCTAGTAAAGTAGTGCTTACGATTCTCTAAGCCCGCCTTCAGCAACACGTGAACTGTGAACTTCCAGATGTTCAAGCTGGTTTTAGAAAAGGCAGAGGAACAGAGATCAAATTGCCAACATCCACTGGATCATCGAAAAAGCAAGAGAGTTTCCAGAAAAAACACCTCTTTCTGCTTTATTGACTATGCCAAAGCCTTTGACTGTGTGGATCACAATAAACTGTGGAAAATTCTGAAAGAGATGGGAATACCAGACCACCTGACCTGCCTCTTGAGAAACCTGTATGCAGGTCAGGAAGCAACAGTTAGAACTGGGCATGGAACAACAGACTGGTTCCAATAGGAAAAGGAAGTACATCAAGGCTGTATATTGTCACCCTGCTTATTTAACTTATTATGCAGAGTACATCATGAGAAACGCTGGGCTGGAAGAAGCACAAGCTGGAATCAGAATTGTCAGGAGAAATATCATAACCTCAGATATGCAGATAACACCACTCTTATGGCAGAAAGTGAAGAAGAACTAAAGAGCCTCTTGATGAAGTGAAAGAGGAGAGTGAAAAAGTTGGCTTAAAGCTCAGCATTCAGAAAACTACAATCATGGCATCCGGTCCCATCACTTTATGGCAAATAGATGGGCAAACAGTGGAAACAGTGTCAGACTTTTATTTTGGGGCTCCAAAATCACTGCAGATTTGATTGCAGCCATGAAATTAAAAGACGCTTACTCCTTGGAAGGAAAGTTATGACCAACCTAGACATCATATTAAAAAGCAGAGACATTACTTTGTCAACAAGGTCTCTCTAGTCAAGCCTATGGTTTTTCCAGTAGTCATGTATGGATGTGAGAGTTGGACTGTAAGGAAAGCTGAACACCAAAGAATTGATGCTTTTGAACTGTGGTGTTGGAGAAGACTCTTGAGAGTCCCTTGGACTGCAAGGTGATCCAACCAGTCCATCCTAAAGGAGATCAGTCCTGGATGTTCATTGAAAGGACTGATGTTGAAGCTGAAACTCCAGTCCTTTGGCCACCTGATGCGAAGAACTGACTCATTTGAAAAGACCCCTGATGTGGGAAAGATTGAGGGCAGGAGGAGAAGGGGACGACGGAGGATGAGATGGTTGGATGGCATCATCGACTCGATGGACATGAATTTGAGTAGGCTTAGGGAGTTGTGATGGACAAGGAGGCCTGGCGTGTGCTGCGGTTCATGGGGTCGCAAAGAGTCGGTCACGACTGAGCAACTGAACTGAACTGAACTGATGGGCAAACTAAGGGAGATAATAATGCTTTTCAAAAAACTGTTTATTGAGAGACAGTTTTGTAAGTGAATACCACCCACAAGCATTTTTCTTCTCTCTATTCTTCTGAGGCACGGGCAAGAAATAAACATCTCTGTTCTTTCCCATTTGCCTAGGATAAACTAAATATATTGAGCAAGTGCCCATTTTATAAAACTACTATATCATTATAGTTCCAAGGAAATAGTTTCAGTTCACTTTTCTGATGCCATTTACCATTGTGAAAAGGTATATGCTTCTATTTTGTATTTGAACTGCCCTTTTATCTGTAGTTTCACAGCTTTTTGTATATAATCTGGTTGTATTATGACTTAGAAATAGCTTAATTTAGGAAGGCTATCAAAGGGTTAAAATAGTTACATTATTGGCAGATTGTTCTCATTACAGGAAGTTATTTGGTCAAAAACAGATACATTTTGAGTAATATTTCAGCCAACTCCCAGTATTAGGCAAACTTGGGTTGGGTGTGCCCTCATTAGTGACACAGGCAGAAAAAATGTTGAATGGGAGAGTTCATAATACAGAACAATACAAAGGAGCCCAGACACATCTCAGGGTGTTGTTGAACACAGTTTGGTTTTCATGCCCAGAAACACCCTTCAACTTAATAAACCCATTTACCAATTGTTCTTTTTTACAGGCATAGCTAATTTCATTCTAGTGGGTTCATGAGCTTGTTTACTCCTAGATTTGCCCTTGTTTTAGCTTTTACATATATTAATGAAGCATTTATTTGCAGGTCCTTGGGAGTTAGTCTTCATATTACCAAATAAGTATTAAGTAAAGATTGCCTATGTTCCTTTAATTATAGTACATGAAAAGACTTGTAAAGAACTACACAGTAGACTTATTTTTACTCATCATAAATATAGTCGTCCATTAGAATCCAGGCGGGATTGGTTCCAGGACCTCCCCGCTACCCTTGGAATACCAGAATGTGCAGATGTTCAGATCCCTTATATAAAATGGTGTAGTGTAGTTGGCCCTCCAAATCTGTAGGTTCCACCCCGCTCCCACCCCCCATCCTCGGAAATAGAGGACGTATAGGAAAATGTTCAAGAGAAAAAGTCTTGGCTTAAGTAGAAAATGCATGTAATCATGTGTGCACATCTCAGAAGGCAAGAAAATATACAGTAAAGAAAGTGGTAATTCTTTTAAAGAAAAAGTCATTTATATAACCCCTCTGAAATCATACCTATTCTATTTGAGTTATCTGCGATTTTTTTTTTTTTCATAGATACATGCCCTTGGCAATTCCAGATAACTTGTTTTAGGCTATTGTACTTATTTTAGAACAAAGAAGTTAGAATTACAGGTATTAAGAAACTTAAACAGAGGTTCTCAAAACATCATGACTGTATCTCCAACCTTTCTTTTTTGTCATTGTGGTGTGGTGTGTCTTTGGTCATTCATGAACCCAAGCGTTCATCTGGTCAGTTATATGTGTTAAAAATCCAAGATTCTCAGCTTTGTTCTGTCCCAGCACTACCTGATGGATAAAGGCATTCCTATTAGTGACAGTATCTGGAAGTCAGAATCTTCAGAAGGATTGTTGGTATAGTTTTAGGAAGAAAGTAGATGATGCTAATAACTTTTCTGCAACTTTTCCTTTAGAACACTGGAGTATATCTAATGATGACCAAGGCTCTTCTGGTTCTGAAATCATATGATTCTTTCTCTACTCTTCCTTTCATGTTTACTTATATGCCTGTTTTTCTGTAATGATAGTGAAAGGTGGTTGCCGTGAGCTGTGTACTACAATGGGATTTGTGACCTCCAGAGGAGAGGATTTCGATCTGGGGCCAGAGACCAGGCTTGACACTTGGGGTTTTTTTGTGTAACAGAATTTTATTTCACGTATAAAAGAGATAGGGAAAAGCTTTTGACATTAGACATCAGAATGAGGGCAGAAAGAATGCCCCTTGCTAATTTTTTGCAAGGCTGTTTTATTTCTCTTAGAAAGCTTGCTAATCAGATAAGAGAAACCACCTCACGGTATGGGGGAGTTTCACCAGGCCCTCTCCCACTATGGCTTCCCTGGTGGCTCAGTTGGTAATGAACCTGCATGCAATGCAGGAGACCCGGTTTGAATTCCTGGTTTGGGAAATCCCAGGAGAAGGAACTGGCAATCACTCCAGTTGTTCTTGCGTGGAGAATTCTTGGGACAGAGGAGCCTGATGGGCTACAGGTCCATGGGGTCTCAAAAGAGTGGACACGATGTGTGCAATGACTTTTACTTTCTCTCCAACAGTATGCATTTTTGAGGATAGAAATGCCACAAGGTTTGTCATCCCCCAGCCAAAAAAGCAATTGACAGTATTTATGGATTTGTTGACGCCATTATCAGCCCAAGCGTATGAGAAAAGAAAAAAAGTTAGTCTTAGGCGGAACCATTTTAAAGGAAAAAATAAAGTCTGCCACTTGCTGTTTATTTCCTCCTGCCACTTGGGGACCTCTGGCCTTCCTACCTGTTACCCTCTCATCCCGTTGTGTGTTTTTTGGGTTGTGTGTGTGTGTGTGAGAGAGAGAGAGAGAGAGAGGATTGTGTGATATGTTAATATGCCTGTAGAACTGTTAGTCCTACTTTTGTCTTATATACAAAAACAATCCATATTCTTATTTAGATAGGAAATAAAACTGGTTTTAAATTAAAAACAAATAAATTAAAACTGAGAAAATCATTTTCTAGCATGTTGGGGAAATATCTTTTAAAAATTTGAAATTTCTTTTAAAACAAAATTAGGGGAGAAAAGCTTCTCAAAATATAATATCATTAAATGCTCACATAGCATTTAAAAACTATTCTAGGAATCAGATTTCTATCTTATGTCTTCCTTGATTATATTATGTAGAATATAATATATACTGAATACATCAGAATCAGAATTTGTATAGTTTCTGATTGGTTCTATCTGTCCAGGCTGCTTAGTGTTAATTTAATTTTTGTTTTACATTTATATTTAGAAACACCATGGAAATGTTATTTGAATTTTTTTTTAAATAGTAAATTTTTAATATTCTTTGTATCTTGGACCTCTGTGGGCATTCTTAAACCTGTTTAAACCTAGCAGGCACTCTAATAACTACCAAAATTTCAAAGTAGTGTGGAACCTAAAAGATATTATGAGGTATATACAGCAGTAATGTGATATGAAATATCAGTTATTGACAAAATCACAGGTAGTTTTTTTTTTATGTAGTTTGTTGCCTACATCAATTTGGGAAAAATACTCGACTTCAATTAGAAGTTAGTGAAAATGAAGATGTAATTTTTTCCCCATTGTTCATAGACCCCTGGTCTAAAATTTTTTTTTTTAATATTATTTTTTGTTTTTAAATTTTTACAATGTAGTGTTGGTTTCTCCCATACAACAACAGGAATCAGCCATAATTATACATTCCCAAACACATTCAAGAAATCCGGGTTTAATTCTCTGTATCTAAAACAGATTTACTCTTTGAGGAAAGGGGGAGCTCAGAGTCTTTTCCCTTTAAATTGAGCTTTTAAACGCTTTCAACCTTTGAAATAGCAAGTTGTTAACTGGAAATTTGTCAGTATTTCTTGGTTTAAGAACTTGGTTTTATTGTCACTAATTTTATCCAGAATACTGAAGAAAGAGATATTTATAAAACCCAAAGTTTAGTATTTTATCTTAAGGTCAAATCAGAACATATCTGCTGGTAGAAATGAATGCTTTATTATGTCTTGACTTGCAGCTGCTATGGCTACATATTCTTTGATCATTAAAGAGAAAAGGGAAATTCATATCATAGGTCCTGAATCATTCTTCTACTTTAGGGAAAACTAATATTGATTGGCTAAATTTGTGTTTTTATTAATTTTTTTAATTTACTTTTTATTATAGGGAAAAATATATACAACACAAAATTTTTCCATTGTACCATTTTAACCATTTTTTAGTGCAAATGACATTAACATACATTCACAATGTTGTGAAACCATTACCAGTGTTTCCAAAATTTCTCACCACCCCAAACAGAAACTGTGTCTCTCAGAATTCTCTGACATCCAATGGTTAGAACTCCATGCTTTCAACTGCTGTGGGTGGGCCTGGGTTTGATCCCTGGTCGGGGAACTAATAGATCCCACAAGCTGCACTGCATGGCCAAAAATTTTTTTAAAAAGAACTCTGGGACTTCCCTGGTGGTCCCGTGGTTAAGACTCCTCGCTTCCACTGCAGGGGACACAGGTTTGATCCCGGTCACCAGTCAGGGAAGTTCCACTGCTAAAGCTGTGTTGTCAAAAAGAAAAGAAACTCGGTTTTCCCTGACCTAAATGAAGAGATAAACTGGGGGCAAGCTAGAAAAGATGAGTTTATTCAGTAATAGCAGAGGAGTTGCATTTTTTGGACAAGCAAACTGAGCAAGCTATAGATGAGTCTGGTCAAAATTTAGGAAAGGTGTTGTATTTATGGGCAGGGAATGTAAAGAGGGGGAGAGTTCAGTTTGAGTCAGTTAAAATAAAAAACAAACAGAGACCAGCCTTGAAAATTTCCCGAGCAGACAGAACTAGTCTAGTCCCCACAAACAAAGCTCTGTTCAGCCCACTTTGTGAGAGTAACCCAACTTGGTCATCTCTTGTTCATGCCTCTGGCAAAACTTACCAGAGGTTGAAATGAGGCCTCTGATCAATCCCCCATCAATCTGAGAAAAATTTTTGTTTCTGTTTAAATCAGGCATTTGGGGAAATCAGCCTCTTAGTCTTTAAGTTTTGTCTTCCTGAGGGCAAAGGATGAGTCCTTGCATTTTATATGCTCCAGTTCTATTTTGAAATTTAAATTTTTTAAGGCTTATTAAATAATAACATCCTATTCCCAACTCCACCTCCAATCCCCAGCCCCTGCTAACCTCTAACCTATTTTCTATTTTGTAAGTTTGCCCAAATTTGCCTTTTTAGATATTTCATATAAATGGAATCATACAATATTTGTTCTTCTTTTTTCTGGCTTTTTTCCCCTTAGTGAATGTTTTCAGGGTATATGCACGTGTAATCAGAACTTGATTCCTTTTTATGGCTGAATAATATCCCAGTGTATATATATACAAATCTTCTTTGACATACAGTAGGATTACATCCCAATAAACCCTTCCTAAATTAAAAATACTGTAATTCGGAGTGCATTTTACTATACCTACCTACCAATTTAGCCTAGCCTATCTTAAGCTCAGAACACTTCTGCCCACAGATTGGGCAAAAAACATCTAACACAAAAGCCTATTTTATAACAGTGTGTTGAATATCTCATGTAACTTACTAAAATATTATACTAAAAGTAAAGAACAGATTGTTCAGGTACAGAATTGTTATGGTTGTTTATCGTATTGATTACATGTCTGACTGGGAGTTGCTGTGTGCTCTGCCCTGCCCAGCGTCACAGGAGAATAGTGTACTGCATATCACTAGCCTGGGAAAAGATTCAAAATTTGAAATATGGTTTCTACTGAATGCATATTGCTTTTACAACCATCATGAAATCAAAAAAATCTTAAGTCAAGCCGTTGTAAGTCAAGGACCATCTGTACCACATTTTGTTTACCCATTCATGTTTGGGAGGTAACTTGCCTTATTTCCACTCTTGGCTGTTGTGTATAACGCTGCTTTTAAACATTGTTCTACAAGTATCTGAGTCCCTGTTTGCAGTTCGTTTGTGTATGTACTGTGAGTCACATGGCAAAATCTGTTTAAACTTTTTGAGGAAGCTGTGGATTATTTTTTGTAATAGTCATTTTTATTATCCTTTCATTAATGTTTCTTGAGACATTATTATTATTATTTTTTTTTTGCTTATTTCCCTTGGTTGACTTTTGTTGCTGATTTTTAAGAAATTATTTGTTTTGTTCATTTCATTTTTCTTTTCTTTCAATTGTTTGTTTTTCAGAACCCGAGTCAGAACTCCATCACAGGGGAACAACAGCCAGCTGTTAGGTAAAGGATTTACTGTGGGGATTCACTCTCTCTAAAGTCATCATTTTCCTGCTTATACCTAATGAGATATTATTCCCTTCTTAATTCTATTTTCTGTACCCCTTTTCACTTTTCCACTCCTCAGTTTCTTTTCCTGCTGTTACTTATTCCCATATCTGGTAAGTTTTAGGAATTATTCTGTAGTTGATTGTTTAAGGACTCAATTTAGTTACATTAAAACAGATAATTTTTTTACATTGTCGTGGTTTTAAAAAAAATTCTGTCAAGAGTTAGAGCTTCTTTTTTCCAACAGTAATTTTTGAAACGATAAAGAAGTACAGTATTTCGTAATATCCTCAAGATTACCTTATTTTTAATTTTTCTCAAAAAGTAATTCATTGAAACAGCACAGCCTTCCATTCAGCGAGCCAAAGAATTTGATGTTCAAATTCCTTATATATGAAATAAGTTTTGGAAATGAATTGACTTCTTTTAAGGTCTTCACATACTTAAAAATTGCAATAAACCTGTAAATTTGGTAAGAAAAATTACATCTTCAAAACTGATGAACTTTTCAAATTTAATAAACATATTTCTGGGAATGAAGAGGAATTCCAAATAATATAAAAAAGTAAATATATATATATATATAAAATGCAAAGGTCCTAGTAAAGCTAATCCACCTCATCCTCTGCTACCCCAGGGTAAACCTTACTATTGGATACTTTATTTTGAATTCTTACAGAAAGTTTTTTTTAATTACACATTTTCTTTTGCGTTTAACTTTTTATCAACTATTTATTTTGGCCTTCATGGTGGGCAGAGTCTTAGTTCTCTGACCAGGGAATTCAACGTAACTGGGCCCCCTGGCATTAGAAGTAGGGAGTCCCTAACCCTCTCGGACTGCCAGGGAAGTCTCAGTTACACATTATCCTTAGACTACTTTGTTTTGCGTTGCGCGCACAGCGCAGCGCGCTCCGACTCTTTGGTGACTCCCATGGACTGCAGGGCATGCCAACCGCGCTCCTCCCTGTCCTTCACCATCTTCCCGGAGCTTGCTCAAACTCTTGTCCATTGACGTCAGGTGATGCCAGATCCAACCATTCTCGTCTATGTTGTCCACTTCTTTTCCTATGCTATGGTCTTGGCTCATTTTTCTGTCAGTGGCGTTATTTACTATACAGATATACATGTTTAGATCTGTGTAGATGTGTCTACGCACGTTGTATACTCATCTCTCTTTGTTACTTAAATATACTGGCCAATGAGAGTGCAAGTATATATGTAACAACATGTTCGTTGCAACATATCATTAAACACCTGGAAATAACATAAATATACTCATAAATAAAATCGAGAAGGCAATGGCACCTCTACCCAGTACTCTTGCCTGAAATCCCATGGATGGAGGACCTGTAGCAGCATCCATGGGGTTGCAAAGAGTCGGAAAAGACTGAGTGACTTCACTTTTCCCCTTTTCACTTCAGCATTGAGAACAAGGCAGTGGCACCCTCACTCAAACTCTTGCCTGAAAATCCCATGGACGGGGAGCCTGGTGGGCTGCCGTCTATGGGGTCACACACAGAGTCGGACACGACGGAAGTGACTTAGCAGCAGCAGCAGCGTAAATAAAATTACAGTGTACACATAAATAAAATACTTTTCTACACAGAGAGGAGGCAGATCTTTATGTACTAAGGTGTCCAAGATAAAATATTAAGTGAAAAACAGGAAATCACAGAATGGTCCGTTCAGTGTAACTCCACTGATAG
Organism: Okapia johnstoni; assembly: GCA_024291935.2. Classification (NCBI taxonomy): domain Eukaryota; kingdom Metazoa; phylum Chordata; class Mammalia; order Artiodactyla; family Giraffidae; genus Okapia; species Okapia johnstoni. The sequence goes on along the minus strand of JAGTYA010001232.1, from coordinate 1,285 downwards.
AAAAAGGAAAAAAGATAGTCATAGTATTTAATATAAAAATGTGTAATTGATACTTCCCTGGTAGTCCAATGGTTAGGACTCTCTGCTTCTAATGCAGGGAGCATGGGTTTAATCCCTGGTCAGATAAATTTCTTAATTCCCAGCAGTGGGTCAAAAGGTATATATATTTTCAAGAAGATACATCAACTTAAACCCACCGATAAAGAGTATGGACACACACTAAGCTCCCTATCATCAAAAGTAGGTGTTATAAATATTAACATTTTTTCTTTGGTAGGTGAAATGGCACCTCTAGTTTTTATTTGTACCTCTTTAATTATGAGTGAATTAAGTACTTTTAAATATATACTTTAAATAAATAAAGTGTAAAAAGTACTTTTAAATATGTAGCGTTGTGGTATTAGGGCTGTCACTATTCTCTTTTTTATACTTTTATATTTATTTTATTTAAACTGTTCAAAATTAGTCTCCTAAGTATAGAAATTTCATATTTGAGCCAGGAATGATTAAGATTTCATAGAAGATTTTGGTAGATCATGAAGAGTACAGTTCCCCCTAAATTGTTAAATTGCTCTGTCTCTGATACCTGCCTGACAGGTAGAGAACGTTTGAAGAGTGGTTTCATCATCTGAGCAGGAACACACATGTGTAACGGAGATAGAGGAGACTTAGCTAATGACACGACAGTCAGGGGAGTTGGTACCATTCCAGTGCTACTAAGCTGGGTTTTATTTCCAAGTAAGCACTTTGTAGTAAAACGTAGTAGATAAATTAATTATAGGTGAAAAGAAATAGTATGCGATCATAAAGAGTTCCCTCAGTATTATCTAAAACCGCTAGGATTTGCAAAGAGGCTGCTCCAGACATTAATCTCATTTGGCAACCTACAGTTGCATTCATTTTTAAATAAACCTCAGAATTTATCCAGTTTAGGTTAAGTTTATCCTTCTACCCTGGGTTCTCTCTCCTAGGTTTATTAGGTCAGATTATATTCTCCTTTTTTCTCATGCTATTGGTAACAGTCATCCTCTGTCTCCTGCTCTAAGTATGTTTAGCTACACCCTCAAAATCTGTACTGGTTTATTTTTATTTATTTATTTATTGGCCGAGCCGGTGGCTTGTGAAATCCCAACGAGGAGTTGAACCCGCGCCTTCAGCAGTGAAAAAGCACAGTTCTAACCACTGGACCTCCAGGGTATTCCCCTTTACCCGTTTTTGTGTTTTATTTTTGGAGTTTGCAAAAGAATAAATAAAAGGGCGTTATTGTTATATCTCCCTTTTTAAC
>JAGTYA010001231.1:0-12763 GCA_024291935.2 Okapia johnstoni | reverse complement strand
GGGTAGGGCTTCCCCAAGCCGGGGAACCTAAAGGAACACTCCTCAGAGCTATTGCCCCATGTGTCCTCTGTAGCAGAAAGCTCTGGAGACTACTAGGTCTGTTCTGACTGGGAAACTGAGACTCTGGGAGCAGACCCATTGTTGTGCTTTCTTAACACACAAACACCTCTTGCACCAGGGAAGCTTGAATAGATCACAGTGCCTAGGTGCCACCGCCGGGGTAGGGCTTCCCCAAGCCAGGGAACCTCAAGGAACACTCCTCAGAGCTATTGCCCCATGTGTGCTCTGTAGCAGAGGGCTCTGGAGGCTACTAGGTCTGTTTTGACTGGAAACCGAGGACCTCGGAACTGGCCCATGGCTGTGGCTTCTTAACAGACAAACACCTCTTGCACCAGGGAAGCTTGAATAAGCACTACCTTGGGCTACCTTTTATGACTCTAAGGAAGAGACCCTGCCAGGCTGCCTGTGGCTGAAAATCACAAGGTGTGGAATGTGCTACCTGAAAAGTCAGTGGAAGGGATCACAGTGCCTAGGCCCCACCGCCCGGTAGGGCTTCCCCAAGCCAGGGAATCTCACGGAACACTCCTCAGAGCAATTGCCCCATGTGTGCTCTGTAGCAGTGAGCTCTGGAGACTAGGTCTGTTCTGACTGGGAAACTCAGGCCCTGGGAGCAGACCCATTAGTTTGGCTTCTTAACAGCCAAACACCTCTTGCACCACGGAAGCCTGAATTAGCACTCCCTTGGGCTACCTTTTATGACTCTAAGGAAGAGACCCTGCCAGGCTGTCTTTGGCTGAAAATCACAAGGGGCTGGAAAGTGCTACCTGGAAAGTCAGTGGAAGAGGCCACAGTGCCTAGGGCCCACCCGACCGGGTAGGGCTTCCCCAAGCCGGGGAACCTAAAGGAACACTCCTCAGAGCTATTGCCCCATGTGTGCTCTGTAGCAGTGAGCTCTGGAGACTAGGTTGGTCTGACTAGGAAACTGAGGCCTGGAGGCAAACCCATTGTTGTCCCTTCATAACAGCAAACACCTGTTTCGCCAGGGAAGATTGGATAAGCACTCCCTTGGGCTACCTTTTATGACTCTAAGGAAGAGACCCTGCCAGGCTGCCTTTGGCTGAAAATCACAAGGGGCTGGAAAGTGCTACCTGGAAAGTCAGTGGAAGAGGCCACAGTGCCTAGGCCCCACCGCCCGGGTAGGGCTTCCCCAAGCCAGGGAACATCAAGTAACACTCCTCAGAGCTATTGCCCCATGTGTGTGCTCTGTAGCAGAGAGCTCTGGAGACTACTAGGTCTGTTCTGACTGGGAAACTGAGGCCCTGGGAGCAGACCCATTGTTGTGGCTTCTTAACAGACAAACACTTCTTGCACCAGGGAAGCTTGAATAAGCACTCCCTTGGGCTATACTTTTATGACTCCAAGGAAGAGACCCTGCCAGGGCTGCCTTTTTGCTGAAAATCACAAGGGGCTGGAAAGTGCTACCTGGAAAGTCAGTGGAAGAGGATCACAGTGCCTAGGCCCCACCGCCCGGGTAGGGCTTCCCCAAGCCAGGGAACCTCAAGGAACACTCCTCAGAGCTATTGCCCCATGTGTGCTCTGTAGCAGAGAGCTCTGGATACTAGGTCTGTTCTGACTGGGAAACTGAGGCCCTGGGAGCAGACCCATTGTTGTGGCTTCTTAACAGACAAACACCTCTTGCACCAGGGAAGCTTGAATAAGCACTCCCTTGGGCTACCTTTTATGACTCTAAGAAAGAGACCCTGCCAGGCTGCCTTTGGCTGAAAATCACAAGGGGCTGGAAAGTGCTACGTGGAAAGTCAGTGGAAGAGGCCACAGTGCCTAGGGCCCACCGACCGGGTAGGGCTTCCCCAAGCCAGGAAACCTCAAGGAACACTCCTCAGAGCTATTGACCCCATGTGTGCTCTGTAGCAGAAAGCTCTGGAGACTACTAGGTCTGTTCTGACTGGGAAACTGAGGCCCTGGGAGCAGACCCATTGTTGTGGCTTTCTTAACAGACAAAACACCTCTTGCACCAGGGAGAAGCTTGAATAAGCACTCCCTTGGGTTACCTTTTATGACTCTAAGGAAGAGACCCTGCCAGGCTGCCTTTGGCTGAAAATCACAAGGGGCTGGAAAGTGCTACCTGGAAAGTCAGTGGAAGAGGCCACAGTGCCTAGGCCCCACCGCCCCGGGGTAGGGCTTCCCCAAGCCAGGGAACCTCAAGGAACACTCCTCAGAGCTATTGCCCCATGTGTGCTCTGTAGCAGAGAGCTCTGGAGGCTACTAGGTCTGTTCTGACTGGGAAACTGAGGACCTGGGAGGCAGACCCATTGTTGTGGCTTCTTAACAGGACAAACACCTCTTGCACCAGGGAAGCTTGAATAAGCACTCCCTTGGGCTACCTTTTATGATTCTAAGGTAGAGACCCTGACAGGCTGCCTTTGGCTGAAAATCACAAGGGTTGGAAAGTGCTACCTGGAAAGTCAGTGGAAGAGGCCACAGTGCCTAGGCCCCTCCGCCCGGGTAGGGCTTCCCCAAACCAGGGAATCTCAAGGAACACTCCTCAGAACTATTGCCCCATGTGTGCTCTGTAGCAGAGAGCTCTTGAGACTAGGTGTGTTCTGACTGGGAAAAACTGAGGCCCTGGGAGCAGACCCATTGTTGTGGCTTCTTAACAGCCAAACACCTCTTGCACCAGGGAAGCCTGAATAAGCACTCCCTTGGGCTACCTTTTATGACTCTAAGGAAGAGACCCTGCCAGGCTGCAATTGGCTGAAAATCACAAGGGGGCTGGAAAGTGCTACCTGGAAAGTCAGTGGAAGAGGCCACAGTGCCTAGGCCCCACCGCCCGGGTAGGGCTTCCCCAAGCCAGGGGAACCTCAAAGGAACACTCCTCAGAGCTATTGCCCCATGTGTGCTCTGTAGCAGAGAGCTCTGGAGACTAGGTCTGTTCTGACTGGGAAACTGAGGCCCTGGGAGGCAGACCCATTGTTGTGACCTTCTTAACAGACAAACACCTCTTTCCACCAGGGAAGCCTGAATAAGCACTCCCTTGGGCTACCTTTTATGACTCTAAGGAAGAGACCCTGCCAGGCTGCCTTTGGCTGAAAATCACAAGGGGCTGGAAAGTGCTACCTGGAAAGTCAGTGGAAGAGGCCACAGTGCCCTAGGCCCCACCGCCCGGGTAGGGCTTCCCCAAGCCAGGGAACCTCAAGGAACACTCCTCAGAGCTATTGCCCCATATGTGCTCTGTAGCAGAAAGCTCTGGAGACTACTAGGTCTGTTCTGACTGGGAAACTGAGACCCTGGGTTCAGACCCATTGTTGTGGCTTCTTAACAGACAAACACCTCTTGCACCAGGGAAGCTTGAATAAGCACTCCCTTGGGCTACCTTTTATGACTCTAAGGAAGAGACCCTGCCAGGCTGCCTTTTTGCTGAAAATCACAAGGGGCTGGAAAGTGCTACCTGGAAAGTCAGTGGAAGAGGCCACAGTGCCTAGGCCCCACCGCCCGGGTAGGGCTTCCCCAAGCCAGGGAACCTCAAGGAACACTCCTCAGAGCTATTGCCCCATGTGTGCTCTGTATCAGAGAGCTGTGGAGACTAGGTCTGTTATGACTGGGAAACTGAGGCCCTGGGATCAGACCCATTGTTGTGGCTTCTTAACAGACAAACACCTCTTGCACCAGGGAAGCTTGAATAAGCACTCCCTTGGGCTACCTTTTATGACTCTAAGAAGAGACCCTGCCAGGCTGCCTTTGGCTGAAAATCACAAGGGGCTGGAAAGTGCTACCTGGAAAGTCAGTGGAAGAAGCCACAGTGCCTAGGCCCCACCACCCGAGTAGGGCTTCCCCAAGCCAGGAAAATCTCAAGGAACACTCCTCAGAGCTATTGCCCCATGTCTGCTCTGTAGCAGCAGCAGCTCTGGAGACTACTAGGTCTGTTCTGACTGGGAAACTGAGGCCCTGGGAGCAGACCCATTGTTGTGGCTACTTAACAGACAAACACACCTCTTGCACCAGGGAAGTCTGAATAAGCACTCCCTTGGGCTATCTTTTATGACTCTAAGGAAGAGACCCTGCCAGGCTCCATTTGGTTGAAAATCACAAGGGGCTGGAAAGTGCTAGGTGGAAAGTCAGTGGTAGGGGCCATTGTGCCTAGGCCCCACGCCCCGGTAGGGCTTCCCAAGCCCGTGAACGTCAAGGCACCCTCCTCAGAGCTAATGCCCCATGTGTGCTCTGTAGCAGAGAGCTCTGGATACTAGGCCTGGTCTGACTAGGAAACTGAGGACTGGAGGCAAACCCATTGTTGTCCCTTCATAACAGGGAACACCTGTTTCGCCAGGGAAGATTGGATAAGCACTCCCTTGGGCTACCTTTTATGACTCTAAGGAAGAGACCCTGCCAGACTACCTTTGGCTGAAAATCACAAGTGGCTGGAAAGTGCTACGTGGAAAGTCAGTGGAAGAGGCCACAGTGCCTAGGCCGGGGAAAGTCAGTGGAAGAGTCCACAGTGCCTAGGCCGCACCGCCCGGGTAGGGCTTCCCCAAGCCAGGGAACCTCAAGGAACACTCCTCACAGCTATTGCTCCATGTGTGCAATGTAGCAGAGGGCTGTGGAGGCTAGGTCTGTTCTGTCGGGGAAACTGAGGCCCTGGGAACAGACCCATTGTTGTGGCTTCTTAACAGACAAAAACCTCTTGTACCAGGGAAGCCTGAATAAGCACTCCCTTGGGTGACCTCTTATGGCTGCAAGAAAGAGACCCTGCCAGGCTGTCTTTGGCTGAAAATCACAAGGGGCTGGAAAGTGCTACCTGGAAAGTCAGTTGAAGAGGCCACAGTGCCTAGGCCCTACCGCCCGGGTAGGGCTTCCGCAAGCTAGGGAACCTCAAGAAACACTCCTCAGAGCTATTGCCCTATGTGTGCTCTGTATCAGAGGGCTCTGGAAACTACTAGGTCTTTTCTGACTGGAAACTGAGGCCCTCGGAACAGACACCTTGCTGTGGCTTCTTAACAGACAAACACCTTTGCACCAGGGAAGCTTGAATGAGCACTCCCTTGGGCTACCTTTTATGACTCTGAGGAAGAGACCCTGCCAGGCTGTCTTTGGCTGAAAATTACAATAGGCTGGAAAGTGCTACCTGGAAAGTCAGTGGAAGAGGCCACAGTGCCTAGGCCGCACCGCCCGGGTAGGGCTTCCCCAAGCCAGGGAACCTCAAGGAACACGCCTCAGAGCTATTGCCCCGTGTGTGCTCTGTAGCAGAGAGCTCTGGAGACTACTAGGGCTGTTCTGACTAGGAAAGTGAGTCCCTGGAAGCAGACCAATTGCTGTGGATTCTTAACGGACAAACACCTCTTGTACCAGGGAAGCCTGAATAAGCACTCCCTTGGGCTACCTTTTATGACTCTAAGGAAGAGACCCTGCCAGGCTGCCTTTAGCTGAAAATCACAAGGGGCTGGAAAGTACTACCTGGAAAGTCCGTGGAAGAGGCCACAGTGCCTAGGCCCTACTGCCCGTGTAGGGCTTCCTCAAGACAGGGAACCTCAAGGAACACTCTTCATAGCTATTGACCGATGTGTGCTCTGTAACAGTGAGCTCTGGAGACTAGGTATGTTCTGACGGGAAAACTCAGGCCCTGAAGCAGACGCATTGTTGTGGCTTCTTAACAGACAAACACCTCTTGGACCAGGGAGGCCTGAATAAGCACTCCCATGGGCTACCTTTTATGACTCTAAGGAAGAAACCCTGCCAGGCTGCCTTTGGCTGAAAATCACAAGGGGCTGGAAAGTGCTACCTGGAAAGTCAGTGGAAGAGGCCACAGTGCCTAGGCCCCACCGCCCGGGTAGGGCTTCCCCAAACCGGGGAACCTCAAGGAACACTCCTCAGAGCTATTGCCCCAGGTGTGCTCTGTAGAAGAGGGCTCTGGATACTACTAGGTCTGTTCTGACTGGAAACTGAGGACCTCGGAACTGACCCATTGCTATGGCTTCTTAACAGACAAACAGCTCTTGCAGCAGGGAAGCCTGAATAAGCACTCCTTTGGGCTACCTTTTATGAGTCTAAGGAAGAGAACCAGCCAGGCTGCCTTTGGCTGAAAATCAGAAGTGGCTGGAAAGTTCTACCAGGAAAGTCAGTGGAAGAGAACACAGTGCCTAGGCCCCACCGCCCCGATAGGGCTTCCCCAAGCCAGGGAACCTCAAGGAACACTCCTCAGAGCTATTGCCCCATATGTGCTCTGTAGCAGAGAGCTCTAGATACTAGGTCTGTTCTGACTGGGAAACTCAGGGGCTGGGAGCAGACCCATTATTGTGGCTTCTTAACAGCCAAACACCTCTTGCACCAGGGAAGCCTGAATAAGCACTCCCTTGGGCTACCTTTTATGACTCTAAGGAAGAGACCCTGCCAGGCTGTCTTTGGCTGAAAATCACAAGGGGCTGGAAAGTGCTACCTGGAAAGTCAGTGGAAGAGGCCACAGTGCCTAGGGCCCACCGACCGGGTAGGGCTTCCCCAATCCAGGGAACCTAAAGGAACACTCCTCAGAGCTATTGCCCCATGTGTGCTCTGTAGCAGAGAGCTCTGGAGGACTACTAGGTCTGTTCTGACTGGGAAACTGAGGGTCTTGGAGCAGACCCATTGTTGTGCCTTCTTAACACACAAACACATTTTGCACCAGGGAAGTCTGAATAAGCACTCCCTTGGGCTATCTTTTATGACTCTAAGGAAGAGACCCTGCCAGTCTCCATTTGGTTGAAAATCACAAGGGGCTGGAAAGTGCTAGGTGGAAAGTCAGTGGTAGGGGCCATTGTGCCTAGGCCCCACCGCCCCGGTAGGGCTTCCCCAAGCCCGTGAACGTCAAGGCACCCTCCTCAGAGCTAATGCCCCATGTGTGCTCTGTAGCAGAGAGCTCTGGATACTAGGCCTTGTCTGACTAGGAAACTGAGGACTGGAGGCAAACCCATTGTTGTCCCTTCATAACAGGGAACACCTGTTTCGCCAGGGAAGATTGGATAAGCACTCCCTTGGGCTACCTTTTATGACTCTAAGGAAGAGACCCTGCCAGACTACCTTTGGCTGAAAATCACAAGTGGCTGGAAAGTGCTACGTGGAAAGTCAGTGGAAGAGGCCACAGTGCCTAGGCCGGGGAAAGTCAGTGGAAGAGTCCACAGTGCCTAGGCCGCACCGCCCGGGTAGGGCTTCCCCAAGCCAGGGAACCTCAAGGAACACTCCTCACAGCTATTGCTCCATGTGTGCAATGTAGCAGAGAGCTATGGAGGCTAGGTCTGTTCTGTCGGGGAAACTGAGGCCCTGGGAACAAACCCATTGTTGTGGCTTCTTAACAGACAAAAACCTCTTGTACCAGTGAAGCCTGAATAAGCACTCCCTTGGGTGACCTCTTATGGCTGCAAGAAAGAGACCCTGCCAGGCTGTCTTTGGCTGAAAATCACAAGGGGCTGGAAAGTGCTACCTGGAAAGTCAGTTGAAGAGGCCACAGTGCCTAGGCCCTACCGCCCGGGTAGGGCTTCCGCAAGCTAGGGAACCTCAAGAAACACTCCTCACAGCTATTGCTCCATGTGTGCAATGTAGCAGAGAGCTATGGAGACTAGGTATGTTCTGACTGGGAAACTCAGGCCCTGAAGCAGACGCATTGTTGTGGCTTCTTAACAGACAAACACCTCTTGGACCAGGGAGGCCTGAATAAGCACTCCCTTGGGCTACCTTTTATGACTCTAAGGAAGAAACCCTGCCAGGCTGCCTTTGGCTGAAAATCACAAGGGGCTGGAAAGTGCTACCTGGAAAGTCAGTGGAAGAGGCCACAGTGCCTAGGACCCACCGCCCGGGTAGGGCTTCCCCCAACCGGGGAACCTCAAGGAACACTCCTCAGAGCTATTGCCCCAGGTGTGCTCTGTAGAAGAGGGCTCTGGATACTACTAGGTCTGTTCTGCCTGGAAACTGAGGACCTCGGAACTGACCCATTGCTATGGCTTCTTAACAGACAAACAGCTCTTGCAGCAGGGAAGCCTGAATAAGCACTCCTTTGGGCTACATTTTATGAGTCTAAGGAAGAAAACCAGCCAGGCTGCCTTTGGCTGAAAGTCACAAAGGCCTGGAAAGTGCGACCTGGAAAGTCAGTGGAAGAGGCCACAGTGCCTAAGCCCCACCGCCCGGGTAGGGCTTCCCCAAGCCGGGGAACCTCAAGGAACACTCCTCAGAGCTATTGCCCCATGTGTGCTCTGTAGCAGAGACCTCTGGAGACTAGGTCTGTTCTGACTGGGAAACTGAGGCGCCGAGGGCACACCCATTGTTGTGGTTACTTAACAAACACCTTTTGCACCAGGGAAGTCTGAATAAGCATTCCTTGGGCTATCTTTTATGACTATAAGGAAAAGACCCTGCCAGGCTCCATTTGGTTGAAAAGCACAAGGGGCTGGAAAGTGCTAGCTGGAAAGTCAGTGGTAGGGGCCATTGTGCCTAGGCCCCACCGCCCCGGTAGGGCTTCCCCAAGCCCGTGAACGTCAAGGCACCCTCCTCAGAGCTAATGCCCCATGTGTGCTCTGTAGCAGAGAGCTCTGGAGATTACTAAGGCTGTTCTGACTGTGAAACTGAGGCCCTGAAAGCAGACCCATTGCTGTGGCTTCTTAACAGACAAACACTTCTTCAACCAGGGAAGCTTGAATAAGCACTCCCTTGGGTTACCTTTTATGACTCTAAGGAAGACACCCTGCCAGGCTGCCTTTGGCTGAAAATCAGAAGTGGCTGGAGAGTTCTACCAGGAAAGTCAGTGGAAGAGAACACAGTGCTTAGGCCCCACCGCCCCGATAGGGCTTCCCCAAGCCAGGGAACCTCAAGGAACACTCCTCAGAGCTATTGCCCCAAGTGTCCTCTGTAGCAGAGAGCTCTGGAGACTATTAGGTCTGTTCTGACTGGGAAACTGAGACTCTTGGAACAGACCCATTGTTGTGCCTTCTTAACACACAAACACCTCTTGCACCAGGGAAGCTTGAATAAGCACTCCCTTGGGTTACCTTTTATGACTCTAAGGAAGAGACCCTGCCAGGCTGCCTTTGGCAGAAAATCACAAGGGGGTGGAAAGTCAAAGTCAGTGAAGATATCACAGTGCCTAGGTGCTATCGCCAGGGTAGGGCTTCCCCAAGCCAGGGAACCTCAAGGAACTGGGAAACTGAGGCCCTGGGAGCAGAGCCCATTGTTGTGGCTTCTTCACACAGACAAACACCTCTTTGCACCAGGGAGACTGAATAAGCACTCCCTTGGGCTACCTTTTTATGACTCTAAGGAAGAGACCCTGCCAGGCTGCATCTGGCTGAAAATCACAAGGGGCTGGAAAGTGATACCTGGAAAAGTCAGTGAAGAGAGGCCACAGTGCCTAGGCTTCATCGCCCACCCGAGGTAGGGCTTCCCCAGTGCCAGGGAACCTCAAGGAACACTCCTCAGAGCTATTTCCCCATGTGTGCTCTGTAGCAGAGAGCTCTGGAGACTAGGTCTGTTTTTTGACTGGGAAACCGAGAGGCCCTGGAACAGAGCCCCATGGTTGTGGCTTCTTAACAGATAAACACCTCTTGCACCAGGGAAGACTTTGAATAAGCACTCCCTTGGGCTACCTTTTATGACTCTAAGGAAGAGACCCTGCCAGGCTGCCTTTGGTGGCTGAAAATCACAAGGGGTGGAATGTGCTACCTGAAAAGTCAGTGGAAAGAGATCACAGTGCCTAGGCCCCAAAGCCCAGGTAGGGCTTCCCCAAGCCAGGGAATCGTCACTCAAGGCACACTCCTCAGAGCTATTTTCCCCCATGTGTGCTCTGTAGTAGTGAGCTCTGGAGACTAGGTCTGTTCTGACTGGGAAACTGAGGCCCGGGGAGCAGAGCCATTGTTGTGGCTCTTCACAGCCAAACACCTCTTGCACCAGGGGGAAGACTGAGAATAAGCACTCCCTTGGGCTACCTTTTTTGACTCTAAGGAAGAGACCCTGCAAGGCTGCATCTGGCTGAAAATCACAAGGGGCTGGGAAGTGATACCTGGAAAATCAGTCTTAAAGAGGCCACAGTGCCTAGGCCCCACCGCCCAGGTAAGGGCTTCGACCATGCCCCTGGCCACGTCAAGGAACCCTCCTCAGAGCTATTTCCCCCATGTCTGCTCTGTAGCAGAGAGCTCTGGAGACTAGGTCTGTCTGACTGGGAAACTGAGGCCCTGGGAGCAGAGCCATTGTTCTGGCGTCTTCACAGCCAAACACCTCTTGCACCAGGGAAAGACTGAATAAGCAGTCCCTTGGGCTACCTTTTTTTGACTCTAAGGAAGAGACCCTGCAAGGCTGCATTTGGCTGAAAATCACAAGGGGCTGGGAAGTGATACCTGGAAAGTCAGTGAAAGAGGCCACAGTGCCTAGGGCTCCAAAGCCCAGGTTAGGGCTTCCCCAGTGCCCTGGAACGTGAAGGCAACCCTCCTCAGCGCTATTTTTCCCCATGTCTGCTCTGTAGCAGAGAGCTCTGGAGACTAGGTCTGTTCTGACTGGGAAAAACTGAGGCCCTGGGAGCAGAGCCATTGTTCTGGCGTCTTCACAGCCAAACACCTCTTGCACCAGGGAAGACTGAATAAGCAGTCCCCTTGGGCTACCTTTTTTGACTCTAAGGAAGAGACCCCTGCAAGGCTGCATCTGGCTGAAAATCACACAAGGGGCTGGGAAGTGTGATACCTGGAAAGTCAGTGAAAGAGGCCACAGTGCCCTAGGGCTCCAAAGCCGGGTAAGGCTTCCCCCAAGTGCAGGGAAGAACGTGAAGGAACCCTCCTCAGAGCTTTCTATTTCCCCCATGTCTGCTGCTCTGTAGCAGAGAGCTCTGGAGACTAGGTCTGTTCTGACTGGGAAACTGAGGCCCTGGGAGCTGAGAGCCCATTGTTCTGGCGTTACTCTTCACACGCCAAACACCTCTTTGCACCAGGGAAGACTGAATAAAGCATCCCTTGGGCTACCTTTTTTGACTCTAAGGAAGAGACCCTGCAAGGCTGCATCTCTGCTGAAAATCACAAGGGGCTGGGAAAAGTGATACCTGGAAAGTCAGTGAAAGAGGGCCACAGTGCCTAGGCTCACAAAGAACCCAGGTGAAGGCTTCGGACAGTGCCCTGGAGGCGTGAAGGGTCAACCCTCCACAGCGCTTTTTTTCCCCATGTCTGCTCTGTAGCAGAGAGCTCTGGAGACTAGGTCTGTTCTGACTGGGAAACTGAGGCCCTGGGAGCAGAGCCATTGTTCTGGCGTCTTCACAGCCAAACACCTCTTGCACCAGGGAAGACTGAATAAGCAGTCACCCTTGGGCTACCTTTTTTTGACTCTAAGGAAGAGACCCTGCAAGGCTGCATCTGGCTGAAAATCACAAGGGGCTGGGAAGTGATACCTGGAAAGTCAGTGAAAAGACGGCCACAGTGAGCCTAGGCTCCCCAAAGCCCAGGGTAAGGGCTTCGACAGTGCCCTGGAACGTGAAGGCACCCCGTCCACAAGCGCTTTTTTTTTCCCCATGTCTGCTCTGTAGCAGAGAGCTCTGGAGACTAGGTCTGTTCTGACTGGGAAACTGAAAAAAAACCCTGGGAGGGACAAGACATTGTTTCTGGCTCGTCTTCACAGCCAAACACCTCTTGCACCAGGGAAGACTGAATAAGCAGTCCCTTGGGCTACCTTTTTTGAGACTCTAAGGAAGAGACCATGCAAGGCTGCATCTGGCTGAAAATCACAAGGGGCTGGGACGAGATACCTGGAAAGTCAGTGAAAGACGGCCACAGTGCCTAGGCTCCAAAGCACCAGGTAAGGCTTCGACAGTGCCCTGGAACGTGAGAGGAACCCTCCTCAGAGCGCCACCGTTTCCACATGTCTGCTCTGTAAGCAGAGAGCTCTGGAGACCTAGGTCTGTTCTGACTGGGAGAAACTCGAGGGCCCTGGGAGGCAGAGCCATTGTTTTCTGGCGGTCCTTCACAGACAAACACCTCTTTGCACCAGGGAAGACTGTAATAAGCAGTCCCTTGGGCTACCTTTTTTAGAACCTCTAAGGAAGAGGAACTCCTGCAGGTTGGCATCTGGCTGAAAATCACAAGGTGCTTGGAAGTTATACCTGGAATGTCAAGTGAAAGAGGAGGCCGGTAACAGATGCCTAGGCTGCCAAAAGCCCAGGTAAGGCTTCGACAATGGCCCTGGAGCGTTAGGGCAACACACTCTCGCGACGAACGTTTTTTTCGTCCCCTGCGTGTCTGCCGCTGTAGCAGAGAGCTTCTGGATGAGTAGTGTCCTGGTTCTGTACTGGTAAACTGATATGACCTGGGAGAGTAGAGCCATGTGTTCTGGCGTGTCGTTCGATCTGAGCCACAACACCGTATTGCTCGCTGGCCCTGTATAATTGGCTAGAATAAGCAGTCCCTTGGGCTAGCCTATTTTTTGAACTGTAGAAAGGTAAGTAGATCTTGGCCTAAGGTTGTCTTCTGGGCTGAAAATCGACATAGGGGGTTGCTGGGAAGTGATATCCTGGAGAGTAAGTGAAAGAGGCCACAGAGTAACCCTAGGCCCCTAGGCAGCCAAGGAGTAGTGCCTAGTCCCCAAGGCGGGAGCCTCAGAGGACCCTCCTCTAGAGCATTATTTTTCCCCTGTTCTGCTCTGTAGCAGAGAGCCTCTGGAGACTAGGTCTGTTCTGACTGGGAAACTGAGGCCCTGGGAGCAGAGCCCATTGTTCTGGCGTCTTCACAGCCAAACACCTCTTGCACCAGGGAAGACTGAATAA
>JAGTYA010001230.1:0-12770 GCA_024291935.2 Okapia johnstoni | reverse complement strand
AAAATCACAAGGGGCTGGGTAAGTGATACCTGGAAAGTCAGTGAAAGAGGCCACAGTGCCTAGGCTCCAACGCACAAGGGGCTGGGAAGTGATACCTGGAAAGTCAGTGAAAGAGGCCACAGTGCCTAGGCTCCAAAGCCCAGGTAAGGCTTCGACAGTGCCCTGGAACGTGAAGGCACCCTCCACAGCGCTTTTTCCCCATGTCTGCTCTGTAGCAGAGAGCTCTGGAGACTAGGTCTGTTCTGACTGGGAAACTGAGGCCCTGGGAGCAGAGCCATTGTTCTGGCGTCTTCACAGCCAAACACCTGGAAGAGACCCTGCAAGGCTGCATCTGGCTGAAAATCACAAGGGGCTGGGAAGTGAAACCTGGAAAGTCAGTGAAAGAGGCCACAGTGCCTAGGCTCCAAAGCCCAGGTAAGGCTTCGACAGTGCCCTGGAACGTGAAGGCACCCTCCACAGCGCTTTTTCCCATGTCTGCTCTGTAGCAGAGAGCTCTGGAGACTAGGTCTGTTCTGACTGGGAAACTGAGGCCCTGGGAGCAGAGCCATTGTTCTGGCGTCTTCACAGCCAAACACCTCTTGCACCAGGGAAGACTGAATAAGCAGTCCCTTGGGCTACCTTTTTTGACTCTAAGGAAGAGACCCTGCAAGGCTGCATCTGGCTGAAAATCACAAGGGGCTGGGAAGTGATACCTGGAAAGTCAGTGAAAGAGGCCACAGTGCCTAGGCCCCAGCAACCCGGGTAGGGCTTCCCCAAGGCAGGGAGCCTCAAGGAACCCTCCTCAGAGCTATTTCCCCATGTCTGCTCTGTAGCAGAGAGCTCTGGAGACTAGGTCTGTTCTGACTGGGAAACTGAGGCCCTGGGAGCAGAGTCATTGTTCTGGCGTCTTCACAGCCAAACACCTCTTGCACCAGGGAAGACGAATTAAGCAGTCCCTTGGGCTACTTTTTAGACTCTAAGGAAGAGACCCGCACATCTGCGCATCTGGCTGAAAATCACCAGAGGCCTGGGATGTGATACCTGCAAAATTCAGTGAAGGAGGCGCAACCCGCTGCCTAGAACCCAGCAAACCTGGGTAGCAGCGTCCCCAAGTTCAGTGGAGCCTCAAGGAACCTTCCTCAGAGTTTATTATTTCCACATGGTCTTGCCTGTAGCAGAGAGCTCTGGAGAATAGTCTGTTCTGACTGGGAAACTGAGGCCCTGGGAGCAGAGCCATTGTTCTGGCGGATCTTCACAGCCAAACACCTCTTGCACCAGGGAAGAGCTGAATAAGCAGTCCCTTGGGCACCTTTTTTGACTCTAAGGAAGAGACCCTACCTTATATTTTTACTCCAAGGGGAAGGACCTGCAAGGGCTGCATCTAGGCTCTGAAAAAAAATCACCAGGTAAGGCTTCGACAGTGCCCTGGAACGTGAAGGCACCCTCCACAGCGCTTTTTCCCCATGTCTGCTCTGTAGCAGAGAGCTCTGGAGACTAGGTCTGTTCTGACTGGGAAACTGAGGCCCTGGGAGCAGAGCCATTGTTCTGGCGTCTTCACAGCCAAACACCTCTTGCACCAGGGAAGACTGAATAAGCAGTCCCTTGGGCTACCTTTTTTGACTCTAAGGAAGAGACCCTGCAAGGCTGCATCTGGCTGAAAATCACAAGGGGCTGGGAAGTGATACCTGGAAAGTCAGTGAAAGAGGCCACAGTGCCTAGGCTCCAAAGCCCAGGTAAGGCTTCGACAGTGCCCTGGAACGTGAAGGCACCCTCCACAGCGCTTTTTCCCATGTCTGCTCTGTAGCAGAGAGCTCTGGAGACTAGGTCTGTTCTGACTGGGAAACTGAGGCCCTGGGAGCAGAGCCATTGTTCTGGCGTCTTCACAGCCAAACACCTCTTGCACCAGGGGAGGGGAACGACTGCCTGGAATAAAAGAAGAGAAGACTCCAAGATGAAAAATACTTAAATAAATATTAGCGCATCTTGGTGGGCACTACCTTTTTTGACTCTCAAGGGGGGAAAACGAGGGGAGAAGAAAGAAGAGATGGAGAGGGAATAGAGAAAAGAGAGACCCTCTTCTCGTGTTGCCCCTTCAGAGAAGTAGATGAGCAGAGGACCCTGCAAGCTCCTTTCTGCATCGGGCGCTGTCTGAAATGAGAAAAGAGGGTGAACTGGAGAAAGACGGAAAGAGGCTGAAATGCAACATCACAAGGGGAGGGGGCTGGCGGAAAAAAGTGAAGGTGAGCAGTGAACCTGGGAAAGTCAGTTTGGTTGAAAGGAAAAGACACCCCCCGTGCAAGGCTGCAATCTCCCCTGTAGCTTGCAATTCGACAAAAAGGGTCGACCGAGCCACTGGAACTTGTGAAGGCAGAAAGTGAGTAACCCCCCCCCCCCTCTGAGCTCAGTCGAAAGATGCGCCCACAGTGCCTAGATCCTACACCCAAGAGCCCCCCAGTAATGGTAGCGCTGACATGTGCCAGACATAAACGAGGTCAGTCTTGTAGCAGACGGTAGCTCTTAGGACTAGTTGTTCGAGCCATCTGTTCTGGAACTGTGAATGGAAAATGAGGCCCTGGCAGCCAGAGCTGTCTGGATTCCTATTTTAGTTTTTACTTGTTTTTTTTCTTCTGGCGAAACTTTCACGCCTGATGTGGGTCCCTCTTGCACCAGGTGTGTTTTTTTTCTTCCTGGTGGAATAAGCAGTCCTGATCTCGTTTTTTGGTCTCCGGGAAGAACCGACCTACTTTTCACAACTGGTTTTCTTTGCTGAAAATCTCCAAAGGGGGGCATAACATCTGTGGGCGGTTTGTGGACCTACGGGTTGGTATGGTGGTAAGGTGGGGAGGGGTGGAAAGGGGTTGGGAAGGCAAGGGGGGGGGTTGGGAAAGGGTCACAGAAGTGAGTGGAAAAGGGGGGGGGCACAATCGAGAGTGTGATAGGGCAAGGTAGACAAAAAGTGGGCCGTGGGATGGATGGGGGCTCTTCACAAGGGTTGAGATGCTAGGCCCCCTCGTGTCCCGTCAGGGGTTTTACTGGAATAAGCTTTCCCTTTCCCCCCCCCAGGCAGGGGGAGCCCTCACGGAGGGAACCCTCTCAGAAGCTATTTCCCCCTATGGTGGTGTCAGCAAGGGGGCTCAGGGAGAGTGAGATACTCTGGAGACTAGGTCCTGTTCATCGGACTGGGGAGGGGAACCGTAAGGGAGGCCCCCCCCCTAGGGTTTTTGCAGATTGTGAATTTGCAAGACGACGGAGATTCCGGTGACCTGATGTTGCAGAAGGGGGTTTTTTTGGTGGATTTGGAGAGACTCATTTTTGGAACCCTCCCCTTCACAGCCCCACTTGCAATTTCCTCTTTGCCACCCAGGGGGGGACCTCGATGAAATGCAGAGAAGCATGGGGGAGCATACCCGCACTGTGGGGGGGGGGCCAAGCGGCGTGGCGCGCTGATTGCTGGCTGGCCCGCGAGCCCACCTGTTCTGGGTTTTTCATTTTTAATTTTGGTTTTGCTTTTTATTTGACCTTTCTACAACAGGAGGGAAGAGGGAAAACGAGGGGGAGGAAGACTCCAGACCAACAGTCCCTGCAAGCCTGACTCTGGCTGAGGACGACAAGGGGTATTGGGAAGTGCTACTCTGGAGAGTGCAATGCAATGCAGGTCACTGTGAATAGCCATCCTGGAGCTCCCAGGTTAGGTCATCACCGAGGGTCTGGGAAAGAGTGAAGGTCACTCTCAAAACTACAAAAAAAAGTTGAGAGAATAATTTTTAAACCTATTTTCAGTCGTGACTCTCTGGAAGGGAAAAGTCTGTTCTGATGGAAAAAAGAGTGGGAAGAAGAAAAGATAACAGGCACCTGTGTCCTGGCCATGCTTCACACGCTTAGAACACCTCTTTCACAAGGCAAGGTATAAGCTAGGCGGTCCCTTGAGCCTAAGAGAATTACTCTAGAAGAAGCTAATTTTCCCAAACGCGGTCTTGCTTCTTTCTGGAAAGTCCACTAAGGCTTCTGGGCGAAACATAGATAGTCCTGGCCTGTCAGGGAGAAAGGCCACTAGTTGGCCTGAGTCTCCAAAGCCCATGGTAGAGTCTTGCGAACAACTGTCGCTCGAGACGAAAAGAGAAACCTCCTCAGAAGCTATTTGTCCGCATCAAGCTGCTCGGACAGACAGAGGCCTCTTGGAAACGACGCTAGATATCAGAGCTGACTGGGAAACTCTGGGAGGCCCAGGAGAGCAGATCCGCCATTGTTCCCAGAGTTTTCACCAGCCACAAATCACCACGTCTTGTCACCGCAGGGAAGAAGCCTGAATAAGATTAGGTCAATTGCGTTATTCTTTGGACGCGGACTTAAGGAACCAGACCCCCACAAGGCTTTCTTGCTGGCTGCCCCGCAACCCTTCTGAAATATCTAAAATAACAAGGGGTGGGGAGTGATACCTGGAAGCCGTCCAGTTTAGAATGAGGCTCACGAGTGGCCTAGGTCACCAAGGCACAGAGAAGACTTTCGACAGTGCCCTGCATTCTGTGCCTTTTGGCGTACCATCATCAGGGCGGGGAAGTGATTTACCTAATTGAAGTGCTAGTAGAAGATAGCTCTGGAGAGTGAGTTCTGTTCTGTACTGGGGAAACATAGAGAAGCCCTGGGAGCAGAAGACCACGAGTTGTTCTGAGGCTCCTTCAACTGGTTAAGGGTACCCAGTTGCACCAGAGATGACTGAATTAAGCAAGCCCTTGGTACCCCCCCCTCGAATCTCTAAGCTTTAGGGTCCTGCACATCTGACGATGCTCTGAAAATACTGAGGGGCTGTGGGAGGAATAGGTCTATAGTCACTAGGAACTGGGCTCCACAGTGCCTAGTTTATCGAAAGAGCCGAAGGCCTGAGCCTCTTGAAAGTGGCGTGGAAGTGACAAGCCAACCCTCCTCAGCAGCAGATTTTTCCCCTGAGGATCTATAGCAGTCAGCTTGGTACCCTTGGTTGACTCTGGAGGAAACAGAGACCCTGGGAGCCCGTTTCAGGCATTGCATCTGGTCTCACAGCAAATCACAAGCAAGGGGGCTGGAATGAAGCAGATATACCTTGGGAAATTCAGTGAGAAAGGAGGCGCCACAACGTATTGGCCGATAGGCTGTATCAATCCCAAGGGGCATCGGGGTGATTCGCTGGAAGGTCTGTAGAGTGAGGCCAGCTCATCGCTAATAGAGAAACAGCCTCGCGGAGCTACGCTTCCCCAAGGCAGGCTCTGCGACGCGAACAGCCTCAGGAGCGCTTAGGTCTGTGTCGGATTATATTTAATGAAGGCCCCCACGACTGCACTCCTGCTGGAACTGTAGACATAGGCCCTGGGAGCAGAGCCTCTATTGTTCTGGCGTGATCTTCCACAGCCTAAACTGACCTGCTATGCACCTGAGGGTAAGCGCCACCTGTGGGAGTATAAAGCAGTCCCCTTGGGCTACCTTTTTTGACTCTAAGGTAAGAGACCCTGCTAAGGCTGTCATCTGGCTGAAGAAATTCACAAGGGGCTGGGAAGTGATACCTGGAAAGTCGCAGAGAAAGAGGCCACAGTTCGTAGGCCCCAAAGCACCATGTAGGATGCTTTCCCCAAGGCAGAGGAGCCTCAAGGAAACCTCCTATGCAGAGATATTTTCATGACATCGAGTCTGCTACTGGTAACAAGAGAGATCTGGGAGACATAGGGTCTGTTCGAGATGTGAAAAACTGAGGCCCTGGCGTGCAGAGCATTAGTTCTGGGGTGTACTTCACATGCGAAAATTCACTTGCTTGGCACCAGGGAAGTACTGAATAAAGACAGTCTCCTTGGGCTACATTATTTAGAACTTTTAAGGAAGAGACCCTGCAAGGCTTGGCCCATCTGTCTGAAAATGCACATACGGGCTGGGAAAAGTGATACCTGAGTAAAGTCGCAGTGATAAAAAGGCCACAGTGCCTACGTCTCCGAAAGACCGATGGGTAATGTCTTTCCAAGTGCCCTGGATAACATTAAGCTTACCTTCATACAAGAGCTGTATTCCCCATGTCTGACTCTGTAGCAGAGAGCTCTGGAGACTAGGACTGTTACTGACTGGGAAAACTGAGGGATGATGCCCTGGGAGCAGAGCCATTGTTTCTGGCAGTCTTCACAACAGCCAAAACACCCATCTTGCACGCCAGGGAAGAGACTAGAGATAAGCAAGTCCCTTGGGCTACTTTTTTGACTCTAAAGGGAAGAGACCATGCAAGGCTGCATCTGGCAGAAAATCACAAAGGGGCTGGGTGAAAGTGATACCTGGGAAAGTCAGTGAAAGAGGCCCTCACAAGAAGTGACCTTAGGTAGTCTCCAATGTCTAGGTAAAGGGCTTGCGACCTGTGCCTTTTGAACGTTTCGAAGTTTTTACCACTTAAGGCAGTGGAGCCAAATGAGCCCTCCTCAGCTTTTTCCCCCATGTCCTGCTCTGTCCTCTAGCAGAGAGCTCGCTGGAGGAGAGCTTAAAGTCCAAGTTTCTGACTCTGGGAAACAACTGAGGCCCTGGGGAGCCGAAGCGCCATTGTTCTCGGCGTCGGCTTCACAGCCAAGAACACTCTTGCGACCAAGGGAAGCGGACTGAGAATAAAGGCAGTGCCCTTGGGCATATACTACCTTTTTTGACTTCTAAGGAAGGAGACCCTGCAAGGGACTGCATCTGGCTGAAAATCACAAGGGGCTGGGGCATTCCCCCAGTAGCTATATACCCTGGAAAAGTCAGTGAAAGAGGCCCACAGTGGCCTAGGCTCTCAAAGAAAGCCGCAGAGGTAGGGCTCTCCCGACAAGGGTCCGCGGTAGCGTCAGGGATAACCCCCCAGAGAGCTATTTCACCCATGCTCTGCTCTGATGTAGTAGAGAAGCTCTCTGAGACCTAGGTCATGTTCTGACTGGGAATACTAGGGGCACCTGGGTTCGCTAGAAGTCCATTGTTCTGGCGTTCGTTCTCAAGCCAATCGCTACTCTTGCGCCAGGGATTAGGGGGTTGGACTGCAATTAAGGCTAGTCCTTTCGGCTGCGTTCTTTTCTTAGACTCTAAGGAAGAGACCTCTGTCAAGGCTGCATCTGTGCTAGAAAATGCACAATGGGGCCGTGGTGAAAGCGATTACCTGGAGAGTGTCAGCCCCGTAGGTTAAAAGAGGCCACAGTGCCTAGGCCCCTGCACCCGAGGTAGGGCTTCCCCAGGCACAGGGAGCCTCAAGGTGAACTCCTCCTACAGAGCCAATTTTCCCCATGTCTGCTCTGTAGCAGAGCGCTCTGTGCGGACGCTAGTGTGATGTTCTGACTGGCGAAACTGAGGCCCTGGGAATAGAGCCACATTGTCTTGGGCGGTCTCAACAGCCAAACAACTCTGACACCAGGGAAGACTGAATATGCAAGTCCCGTTGGGCTACCTTTTTTGATTCTAAAGGAGAGGGACCCTGCAAGGCTGCATCTGGTCTGAAAATCACAAGGAGGCTGGGAAGTGATACCTATGGAAAAGTTGAAGTAAGCAGTCCCTTTGGGCTACCTTTTTTGACTCTAAGGAAGAGACCCTGCAAGGCTGCATCTGGCTGAAAATCACAAGGGGCTGGGAAGTGTGATACCAGTGGAAAGTCAGTGAAAAGGCCTAGCCACAGTGCCTAGGCTCCAAAGCCCAGGTAAGGGCTTCGACAGTGCCCTGGAACGTGAAGGCTTTTTCCCCATGTCTGCTCTGTAGCAGCGAGCTCTGGAGACTACGTCTGTTCTGACTGGAAACTGAGGCCCTGGGAGCAGAGCCATGTTTCTGGCGTCTTAACAGCCAAACACCTCTTGCACCAGGGAAGACTGAATAAGCAGTCCATTGGGCTACCTTTTTTGACTCTAAGGAAGAGACCCTGCAAGGCTGCATCTGGCTGAAAATCACAAGGGGCTGGGAAGTGATACCTGGAAAATCAGTGAAAGAGGCCACAGTGCCTAGGCTCCAAAGCCCAGGTAAGGCTTCGACAGTGCCCTGGAACGTGAAGGCACCCTCCACAGCGCTTTTTCCCCATGTCTGCTCTGTAGCAGAGAGCTCTGGAGACTAGGTCTGTTCTGACTGGGAAACTGAGGCCCTGGGAGCAGAGCCATTGTTCTGGCGTCTTCACAGCCAAACACACCTCTTGCACCAGGGAAGACTGAATAAGCAGTCCCTTGGGCTACCTTTTTTTTGACTCTAAGGAAGAGACCCTGCAAGGCTGCATCTGGCTGAAAATCACAAGGGGCTGGGAAGTGATACCTGGAAAGTCAGTGAAAGAGAGGCCACAGTGCCTAGGCTCCAAAGCCCAGGTAAGGGCTTCCCCAGTGCCCTGGAACGTGAAGGGCACCCTCCACAGCGCTTTTTTTTCCCCATGTCTGCTCTGTAGCAGAGAGCTCTGGAGACTAGGTCTGTTCTGACTGGGAAAACTGAGGCCCTGGGAGCAGAGCCATTGTTCTGGCGTCTTCACAGCCAAACACCTCTTGCACCAGGGAAGACTGAATAAGCAGTCCCTTGGGCTACCTTTTTTGACTCTAAGGAAGAGACCCTGCAAGGCTGCATCTGGCTGAAAATCACAAGGGGCTGGGAAGTGATACTGGAAAGTCAGTGAAAGGAGGCCACAGGCTGCTGCTCCAAAGCCAAGGTAAGGCTTGATGACCTGGAAAGTCAGTGAAAGAGGCCCACAGTGCCTAGGCTCCAGCAAGCCCTGGAGGTAAGGCTTCGACAGTGCCTGGAAACTGAGGCCCTGGGAGCAGAGCCATTGTTCTGGCGTCTTCCAGCCAAACACTTTTTTCCCATGTCTGCTCTGTAGCAGCAGAGCTCTGGAGACTAGGTCTTTTTTCTGACTGGGAAACTGAGGCCCTGGGAAGCAGAGCCATTGTTCTGGGGCTGGGAAGTGTCTTCACAGCCAAAAAGACCACTCTTAGCACCAGGGTAAGACTGAATAAGCAGTTTCCTTGGGCTACCTTTTTTTTCTGACTGGGAAACTGAGGAAGAGACCCTGCAAGGCTGCATCTGGCTGAAAATCACAAGGGGGCTGGGAAGTGATACCTGGAAAGTCAGTGAAAGAGGCCACAGTGCCTAGGCCCCAAAGCCCAGGGGAAGTGAAGGCTTCCCCAGTGCCCTGGAACGTGAAGGCAACCCTCCCTCAGCGCTTTTTCCCCATGTCTGCTCTGTAGCAGAGAGCTCTGGAGACTAGGTCTGGAGTTCTGACTGGGAAACTGGGAGAAACTGAGGCCTGGGAGCAGAGCCATTGTTCTGGCGTCTTCACAGCCAAACACCTCTTGCACCAGGGAAGACTGAATAAGCAGTCCCTTGGGCTACCTTTTTTGACTCTAAGGAAGAGACCCTGCAAGGCTGCATCTGGCTGAAAAATCACAAGGGGCTGGGAAGTGATACCTGGAAAGTCAGTGAAAGAGGCCACAGTGCCTAGGCCCCAAAGCCCAGGTAAGGGCTTCCCCAGTGCCAGGGAACCTCAAGGAACCCTCCTCAGAGCTTATTTCCCCCATGTCTGCTCTGTAGCAGAGAGCTCTGGAGACTAGGTCTGTTCTGACTGGGAAACTGAGGCCCTGGGAGCAGAGCCATTGTTCTGGCGTCTTCACAGCCAAACACCTCTTGCACCAGGGAAGACTGAATAAGCAGTCCCTTGGGCTACCTTTTTTGACTCTAAGGAAGAGACCCTGCAAGGCTGCATCTGGCTGAAAATCACAAGGGGCTGGGAAGTGATACCTGGAAAGTCAGTGAAAGAGGCCACAGTGCCTAGGCTCCAAAGCCCAGGTAAGGCTTCGACAGTGCCCTGGAACGTGAAGGCACCCTCCTCAGCGAGCTTTTTCCCCATGTCTGCTCTGTAGCAGAGAGCTCTGGAGACTAGGTCTGTTCTGACTGGGAAACTGAGGCCCTGGGAGCAGAGCCATTGTTCTGGCGTCTTCACAGCCAAACACCTCTTGCACACAGGGAAGACTGAATAAGCAGTCCCTTGGGCTACCTTTTTTGACTCTAAGGAAGAGACCTGCAAGGCTGCATCTGGCTGAAAATCACAAGGGGCTGGGAAAGTGATACCTGGAAAGTCAGTGAAAGAGGCCACAGTGCCTAGGCTCCCAAAGCCCAGGTAAGGCTTCGACAAGGCCCTGAGAACGTGAAGGCACCCTCCACAGAGCTATTTTTCCCCATGTCTGCTCTGTAGCAGAGAGAGCTCTGGAGACTAGGTCTGTTCTGACTGGGAAACTGAGGCCCTGGGAGCAGAGCCATTGTTCTGGCGTCTTCACAGCCAAACACCTCTTGCACCAGGGAAGACTGAATAAGCAGTCCCCTTGGGCTACCTTTTTTGACTCTAAGGAAGAGACCCTGCAAGGCTGCATCTGGCTGAAAATCACAAGGGGCTGGGAAGTGATACCTGGAAAGTCAGTGAAAGAGGCCACAGTGCCTAGGCTCCAAAGCCCAGGTAAGGGCTTCGACAGTGCCCTGGAACGTCAAGGGAACCCTCCTCAGAGCTTTTTCCCCATGTCTGCTCTGTAGCAGAGAGCTCTGGAGACTAGGTCTGTTTCTGACTGGGAAACTGAGGCCCTGGGAGCAGAGCCATTGTTCTGGCGTCTTCACAGCCAAACACCTCTTGCACCAGGGAAGACTGAATAAGCAGTCCCTTGGGCTACCTTTTTTGACTCTAAGGAAGAGACCCTGCAAGGCTGCATCTGGCTGAAAATCACAAGGGGCTGGGAAGTGATACCTGGAAAGTCAGTGAAAGAGGCCACAGTGCCTAGGCTCCAAAGCCCAGGTAAGGCTTCGACAGTGCCCTGGAACGTGAAGGCACCCTCCACAGCGCTTTTTCCCCATGTCTCTGCTCTGTAGCAGAGAGCTCTGGAGACTAGGTCTGTTCTGACTGGGGAAACTGAGGCCCTGGGAGCAGAGCATTGTTTCTGGCGTCTTCACAGCCAAACACCTCTTGCACCAGGGAAGACTGAATAAGCAGTCCCTTGGGCTACCTTTTTTGACTCTAAGGAAGAGACCCTGCAAGGCTGCATCTGGCTGAAAATCACAAGGGGCTGGGAAGTGATACCTGGAAAGTCAGTGAAAGAGGCCACAGTGCCTAGGCTCCAAAGCCCAGGTAAGGCTTCGACAGTGCCCTGGAACGTGAAGGGCACCCTCCACAGCGCTTTTTCCCCATGTCTGCTCTGTAGCAGAGAGCTCTGGAGACTAGGTCTGTTCTGACTGGGAAACTGAGGCCCTGGGAGCAGAGCCATTGTTCTGGCGTCTTCACAGCCAAACACCTCTTGCACCAGGGAAGACTGAATAAGCAGTCCCTTGGGCTACCTTTTTTGACTCTAAGGAAGAGACCCTGCAAGGCTGCATCTGGCTGAAAATCACAAGGGGCTGGGAAGTGATACCTGGAAAGTCAGTGAAAGAGGCCACAGTGCCTAGGCTCCAAAGCCCAGGTAAGGCTTCGACAGTGCCCTGGAACGTGAAGGCACCCGCCACAGCGCTTTTTCCCCATGTCTGCTCTGTAGCAGAGAGCTCTGGAGACTAGGTTTGTTCTGACTGGGAAACTGAAGCCCTGGGAGCAGAGCCATTGTTCTGGCGTCTTCACAGCCAAACACCTCTTGCCCAGGGAAGACTGAATAAGCAGTCCCTTGGGCTACCTTTTTTGACTCTAAGGAAGAGACCCTGCAAGGCTGCATCTGGCTGAAAATCACAAGGGGCTGGGAAGTGATACCTGGAAAGTCAGTGAAAGAGGCCACAGTGCCTAGGCTCCAAAGCCCAGGTAAGGCTTCGAAAGTGCCCTGGAACTTGAAGGCACCCTCCACAGCGCTTTTTCCCCATGTCTGCTCTGTAGCAGAGAGCTCTGGAGACTAGGTCTGTTCTGACTGGGAAACTGAGGCCCTGGGAGCAGAGCCATTGTTCTGGCGTCTTCACAGCCAAACACCTCTTGCACCAGGGAAGACTGAATAAGCAGTCCCTTGGGCTACCTTTTTTGACTCTAAGGAAAGAGACCCTGCAAGGCTGCATCTGGCTGAAAATCACAAGGGGCTGGGAAGTGATACCTGGAAAGTCAGTGAAAGAGGTCACAGTGCCTAGGCTCCAAAGCCCAGGTAAGGCTTCGACAGTGCCCTGGAACGTGAAGGCACCCTCCACAGCGCTTTTTCCCCATGTCTGCTCTGTAGCAGAGAGCTCTGGAGACTAGGTCTGTTCTGACTGGGAAACTGAGGCCCTGGGAGCAGAGCCATTGTTCTGGCGTCTTCACAGCCAAACACCTCTTGCACCAGGGAAGACTGAATAAGCAGTCCCTTGGGCTACCTTTTTGACTCTAAGGAAGAGACCCTGCAAGGCTGCATCTGGCTGAAAATCACAAGGGGCTGGGAAGTGTGATACCTGGAAAGTCAGTGAAAGAGGCCACAGTGCCTAGGCTCCAAAGCCTAGGGTAGGGCTTCCCCAAGGCAGGGAGCCTCAAGGAACCCTCCTCAGAGCTATTTCCCCATGTCTGCTCTGTCGCAGAGAGCTCTGGAGACTAGGTCTGTTCTGACTGGGAAACTGAGGCCCTGGGAGCAGACCCATTGTTGGGGCTTCTTCACAGACAAACAACTCTTGCACCGGGGAAGATTCAATAAGCACTCTCTTGGGCTACCTTTTATGACTCTAAGGAAGACACCATGCCAGGCTGCCTTTGGCTGAAAATCACAAGGGGCTGGGAAGTGCTGCCTGGAATGTCAGTTTTAGAGGCCATAGTGCCTAGGTCCCAAAACCCAGGTAAGGCTTCGAAAGTGCCCTGGAACCAGAAGGCACCCTCCACAGCGATTTTCCACTTGTCT
>JAGTYA010001229.1:10000-12779 GCA_024291935.2 Okapia johnstoni | reverse complement strand
CCAGGGATGAACCGGTCCCCCTGCATTGTAGGGGATTCTTTACCTTTTTGGCCACCGGAGCCAGAGTTAGGATTTTAGTGGGAATAAAATCACTGGTAAACCCTTAGGTGGAATTCTGGCCAACAGTTTTTAGGAATTCTGTTCCCCCCTCCCCCACCCCTGACACTGAGCTTTGTGTGAAAAAAATTTACAAAAGAGATTGATTTAAGTTTACCCCAGCTGTCGCTGTCCATCGTTGACTCTGTACCATTTCTGTCCCTGATGCCTGTGATACACGCCTTGCTGTCCCAAAGAGGAAATAGGGTTTGGGTTAGTTTTTTCTGATGCTCGGTTGACTCACCCTGCCAAGGAGGGAAGCTCTGAGGTGGGTCAGCTGTGGTCACTGCAGCAAGGGTTTTGTTGACCACAGGGAGCATTCCACAGCTGCTGATGTAATAAGGGTGTTTGGGGGCCAGCCCTCTCAACTTCAAAGGGACCAATCAGAAGACTTGGCACTCTGTTTAATCAGCTGTTTAAGTGAGTTCTGTGAAGATGGGATTAAGTCCCTGTTTAGGTTTATATCTGAGAACTCTGTTCTCAGAAATTCCCTCTCTTTTTGTAAATTGCAATTCATAGAAAGGTTTTGTGGCAGCCTGGATGGGAGAGTTTAGAGGAGAATGGTTTACATGTATATGTATGACTGAGTCCCTTTGCTGTCCACTTGAAACTATCAAAAACACTTTTAAATTTCGGCTGTTTTCCCAAATTATAAAGTAAAAAATTTTAAAAATAAGTAATGACCAAAAGTAGGGAGGGGCGTTTAACCCATTCTTGGTCCCTGTTTAAATTTTTTTTAGTCTGTGAAATGCAGTTTTTCTAACCCAAAGGTGATAATTCTCTTTGTAAAACATCCTCGCTCTGCCTGAAAATTCTGGTTAATAAAATGCTTCTTGTAAGTTATATACTGAGTTTTTAAGAAATTGCAGCTGCTTGTAAAAGTCTGAAAATTTTGCAGGAAATGATCGTAGAATATCCCATGGGTCCCCAAAGTTTTAGTCTTGGGGTGGGCACAGCCATCTGTCTAACAATCCCTCTAGTTCAGGAGTCCCCAGCCTCCGGGATCCAATGCCTGATGATCTGAGATGGAGCTGATGTAATAAAAATAGAAAATAAAGTACACAAAAAATGTAATGTGCTTGAATCCATCCCAAAGCACCCCCACTTCTGGTCCAAGGAAAAGTTATCTTCCGTGAAACCTGCCCCTGGTGACAAAAAGGCTAAGGGACCGCAGCAGTTGATTTGGAAACAAACTAAAGTTTGAGAACCCAACAATATTGTAGTTTTACATGTAAGCTACAGTCTGTTGATGATTGAGCTTCTAGAAGAAAAAATGCTTTGTATCCTTGGCAAGGTAAAGGATGATCTTTTTTTACATAGTCATTTGATAATGAGTACTTTTGAAATTAAAGTATATTCTCATGATAAAAACACATTCTTTTCAAGGTTGGAAGTGGGCATGCATCTTTGGCTCGTCTGTCCTTTTATTTCCTTTTTAAATTGGTTTTGGGCATTGACACAACTTTTCTTCCTTCATCTCCTTACATAGCATTATGGTGTTTCTTTTTAGCCCCTGTAATTCAAGATTACTGATCAGCCTTTTCTACAATATAAAAATAAACAGACTGCATCAAAAAATCATGATTCAGAGTAATTTCCAGTATTTTCCCTGTGGTTAAAGAATCCGCCTGCTGGTGCAGGAGACACAAGAGATGCAGGTTCAATACCTGGGTCAGGAAGATCCCCTGGAGTAAGAAATGGCCACCCAAATCCAGTATTCTTGCCTAGAAAATTCCATGGACAGGAAAGCCGGGCGGGCTGCTGTCTATGGGGTCAAAAAGAGTCAGACACAACTGATTTGACTGTGCATGTACATAATGATGTCAAAAGTCTTTTCCTCCAGTCTGCTTTAAAATTGTGAAGACCTTATTCCCTTCCCAAAGAAAGGGTCAGCACTAATGCTAAAGAAAGCCTTCCTTTTCCCCCCCAAATGAACCAAATAGCAAAACCAAACAACATCAATTTGCTTTTTGCTCACGGGACTTCCGTTTTGTGTTTGTGATTGATAACATTTGAGTAACAGATAACTATATAGCTCTATCCACTGGAAACTATCTGCTGACAGATTATTTGTGAAATTGGGGAAGATATTTTATAAAATTCTTTTAATATTTTGGCTTATGCTATGTTTTGATGCTAGCATATGTATAATGTTTAGTGTACCTTATATATAATTTGTTGTTTTCCAAAAGCATTTTAAAAAAACCTTTCCTGTGGAAAATTTTCAACCTTAAATTTCATCTGGCTTCAGCAATTGGCTTTTATTTCAGTGATCTGCTCGACCCCACACCCCCAACACACAAAAACATTTTTTTGTGTGTGGGTATTTTTAAAGCAAATCCCAAGCATCATGGTCTTCCCTGGTGTCACAGTGGTAAAGAATTCCCCTGCCAAGGCAGGAGATGTGGGTTCAGTCCCTCAGTTGGGAAGATCCCCTGCAGGAGGAAATGGCAAACTCACTCCAGTCCCTGGGGTCGCAAAGAGTTGGAAACACTGAGCGACTAAGCAAAAAACAACTTTGTATCATTTTATTTGTAATACTTCTGCCCATAGGTTCCTAAAAAGTATTTGATATAATTCAAACAGTATAGACAAGGTAAAAGCCACCCGTTAATACTACATGTTTTAATATTAATTTATGCCATCATTGTAAAATACATTAAAGTCCTTGTAAGTTCAGACC
>JAGTYA010001229.1:0-7500 GCA_024291935.2 Okapia johnstoni | reverse complement strand
GGGTGGGGGGGGTTGGGTGGGGGTAGGTGGTTTTTTTTTTTATGGGTGGGTTTTTTTTGTTTGTTTTTGTTTTTTTTTTTTTTTGTTGGGGGGGGGTGGGTTGGGTGGAGGGTGGGGTTTTTTTGGGGTTTTTTGGGGGATGGGGGGTGGGGAGGGGGTTTTTGTGGGGTTTTGGGATTTTTTGGGGGGGGTTTTTTTTGTTTTTTGGGTTTGTTTTGGGGGGGGGGGAAAAGGGAGGTTTTTTTGGATTTTGGGTTTTTTTTTGGTGGGGGAGGGGGGGTGGGTGGTGGGGGTTTTAAAAATGAAAGTTGTGGGGGGGTTTATTTAATAGTGGGTTTGGGGTTAATGGGTTGTGGGTGGGGGTTGGGGGGGGTTTTGGGGGTGATGTTTTGGAAGAATTTGGTGTGGGGGGTTTTTTGTTTGTTTTTTTTTTGGGGTTGTGGGGGGGGGTTTGATTTTGGGGGGGATTGTGGGGTTTTTTAATTTTGGGGGGGGGGGTGTTGTTTGAGGGGGTTTTTTGTGGGGTTTTTATTTTGGTGTTTTATGTTAAGTTGTGTGTTTGGTTTTGTATTTTTGGGGTGGGTTTGGTAATTTGGGTGGTGTGTTTTTGTTAGGTTGGGGTTAAAAATGGGGGGGGATTGGTTTTTTGGAAAGTATTTTTGGGTTTGGGGTGGGGTTTTTGGGAGGGGGGGGGAGGGTTTTTTTATTAAGAGGTATTGGGGGGGGGGTGTGTTTTGGATAAAAATTTATGGTGTGTTGGTGGATTTTGGGGGGTTTATATTGTGTGTGTGGGGGGGAGGTGTGTTTGGTGTTGGTGTTGGTGTTGGGTTTTTGTGGGGGGTGGGGGGGAATGGTGGGGGAGTATTTTTTTGGGGGGGGGTGTTGTAGATGATGAGTTTTAAGGGAATATAGTTTTGGGAGTTGGTAAATTATTAGGGGGGAATAATTGGGGGGGGGGGGAATTATAAAATTATTGGGGGTATGGGGTTAAGTGTTTGGGGATTGGTTATGGGTATTATTTAAGTATTGGGTAAGGGTTATATGAAGTAGTGTGATAAGTGGATGTATTATTGGGATAATAATTAATGGGGGGGGTAGAAGTGGGAGGGATGAATAAGGAATGGGATTGGGGATAGTTAGATATTATATTTGGGGGTTTTTTATAATAATTGTTTGTGTTATGTGGTATTTATTGGTAATTTGGAATTGTTGATATTTATAGATGTAATATTTTGGTTAGTAATTGGGGTGAAAAAAGGATAAAATTGGTTTTTTGGGTATTGTAGTAATTAAATAAAATATTTGTATGGAGTTGGTAAAAATTTTTATTGGGTAGGGTAATTTAATTTTATGTAAAAAATGGGAAATTAAAAATGTTTTTTAAAAATAAATTGTGGTTTTATTTATAAAAAAAATAATAGTAGAAAATGGTTAAGTTGTTTTTGAGGTAATGGTTTATATAAGTTGTAAATTTAATTTTTGTTTTTGTAATGGTAATTTAAAAAAAATAATGTATTTTAAATAATTTTTAAATTATAAGTAATTATAATTTTTTTTTTAATTTGTTAATGTATTAAAATTAAAAATGTTTATAAAAAATAGTATGGAAAAAAAATTTATTTAAAATATTTTTAATAAAAAATGTATTATATTTTGTATTTGTATTTGATTTAATTGTATGTTTTATTAAAATGAATTAATATAATTAAATATTGGGTAGAATAAGGGGATTTAAAAAATATAATTATTAAAAGTGATTTTTGGGGTTTTAATGTTTTTTTTTGGGGGTGATTTATAAAAAAAATTTTTATGGGAAAGTATTAGAATGTGAAAAATAATTTGAATAAATGTAAAAATTATAATATTATAAGAAAATAAATAAGTTAAAAATATATTTAAATTATTATAAGTTATTAAGAATTAGTTGTTATGGAAAAAGTTTTTAGAATATTAATGTTTTTAATTGATAATAAATAAATAAATTTTTGAATTAAAAATAATAAAAATATAATATTTTAAATTTTATATTATATTGGGGGAAAATTGGAAAATTAAGTATAATTGAATTGTTTTTAAATAAAATTTTTTATTATTAATTTTTTAAATTATTATTGATTGTGAATAATAAATGAATTTTTTTGTTGGATAAAATTAATATAAAAATGTTTGTTAAAAAAAAAAAAAATAAATTAAAAATAAAAAATTTAAATTAAAATTAATAAAAAAAATTTGGTATATAAGTATAAAAAAAATTAATTGTAGTATTTAAAAATTATAAAATAAAAAAAAATAATATATTGGTAAAAAAAAAAAATATTGTTTAAATTTATAATAAATTTAAAAAAATTGTAATAAATAGTTTTTTATATTGGGGAAAAAATATAAAATTAGGGGATGGTATTAGTATATTATAAAAAAAAATAAAAAAATTTAAATGTTAAATTTTGAAAAAAATGTAAAATGTGTGGATTAAAAAATAGAAAAAATAAATAATAATGGAAATGAATATAAAAAGATAATTAATTAAAAATAAAAATTTTAAATAATTTATATAAATTTTAATATTAAATAATGGATGTGATAGGTATTATTATTATTAGTTGTTGTTAAAAAAAAAAATATTATTAATGGTTGGTATTATAAAATGTTTAAATAATAAAATAAAGTATAAATATAAAGAAAATTAATATTGTTATTATTTAAAATTTATTAAAAGTTTTTAAATATAAAAAAATTAATAATATAGATATATTATAAGAAATAATAAAAAAAAATTAAAAATAAAATTTTAATATAAACAATTTTAAATTTAATATTTTTAATATAATAAAAATAATAATAGAATTTAAAAAAGCATATTAAATAATAATAAATTATAATTGTTTTTTAGGTTGATTTTATTTGTGCTCCCCCTCCCGAACCCTTTTCCCACCCCCGCCCCCACCCCCATCCCCCGGGGGTCTCCTAATGCTCCAGCCCTGAGCTCCGTCCCCTGCATAGAAATGGCAGGTGTTCCGTTTCACATATGACAAATACATTTTTCAATTTTATTGTCCCAAACACCCCACCCCCCCTTCTTCCTCAAGTCCACGGACTTTTTTATGAAACTGTTCTCTTATTCTGTCTCGCTATAGGGTTCCGTTCCCATCTTTCAAATTCCAATATAGCTTAGTATACTGTATTGGTGTTTTTCTTTCTGGCTCATTCACTCTGTATAATGGGCTCCATTTATCCACTCATAGAACCTTTCAAAGGTTTTTTTTTTTTAAGGGTGAGTAAAATTCCATTGTGTATATGTACCACAGCTTCCTTATCCTTTCGCGCCGTGGACATCTAGTTGCTTCCATGCCCGGGCAATTGTAACAGTCCCAAATAACTTTGGGGTACCGCGTCTCTTTCAATTCTGGTTTCCCTCGTGTGTATGCCAGCAGTGGGATTGCGGGGGTCATATGGCGTTCTATTCCCCGTTTTCAAGGAATTCTACACTGTTCTCCTTTGGGGGCTGTACTAGTTTGCATTGCCCCAACAGTGAAAGAGGGTTCCCTTTTTCACACACTCTCCAGCATTTATTGCTTGTAGACTTTTGGATACACCATTCTGATTGTGTAAGGGAATCATTTGGTTTGATTTGCATTTCTCTAATAAGATGATTTGAGATTTTTTTCAATTTGTTTTTTTAGCCTCTTTTTCTTCTTTGAGAAATGTCTTTTTTAGTTCTTTGGCCCATGTTTTGTTGGTCGTTTATTTTTCTGGAATTCAGCTGCAGGAGTTGCTTTTTAAAAATTTTTTGAGATTAATTGTTTGTTGTTCTTCGTTTTGCTATTTTTTTTCTCCCATTCTGAAGGCGTCTATTCACCTTGCTCATAGTTTCCTTTTTTGTGAAAAAGTTTTTAAATTTTTAAATTTAAAGGCCCCATTTTTTTATTTTTGCTTTTTTTTCCCAAATTCTGGGGGGTTGGGCAGGGGGATCCTGCTGTTTTTATGGGAGAGTGTTTCCCTATTTTTCCTTGGAGTTTTATATTTTCGGGGTCTTACATTTAAAACTTTAACCCATTTTGAGTTTATTTTTGTGTATGGTGTTAGGAAAAAAGGTTCTATTTCATTCTTTTAAAAGTGGTTTGACCTTTTTTTCCCGCACCACTTGTTAAAAGATTGTTTTTTCCCCCATTGATCTCTGCCCCTTTGTCAAAGATAAGGTCCCCCAAAAGGTGCGTGGGTTTATCTTGGGTTTTTCTTTTTTGTTCCATTGACTAATTCTATCTTTTGCCAGTACCACCTGCCCTTGATGACTGTGGTTTTGTGAGAGTTTGAAGTCAGGCATTTTATTCCCCCATTTCCTTTCTTTTTTCTCAAGTTTGTTTTGGGCTATTCGAGGTTTCTTATACTTCCATAAAAATTTGGAAATATTTGTTCTAGTGCTGTGAAAAATATCATCTGGTAGTTTGATAGGGATTGCATGAATCTGTAGATTGCTGGGTAGTATACTCATTATTCACTATATTAATTCTTACCATCCATAGAAACACAGGTATATTCTCCATCTGATTTTATCCTCTTTGATTTCTTGTCATCAGCCTGTTTTATTAGTTTTTCTATATAAAGTCTTTTGTTTCTCTTTAGGTTAGGAACTATTCCTAAGTATATCTTATTCTTTTTGTTGCAATGGTGAATAGGTTATTGATTCCTTAATTTCTCCTTATCTGTTTTCTCATTATTGGTGTAATAGGAATCGAAGGGATATTTGTGTGTTAATTTTGTATCTCCTGCAAACATTTACTATAGTCATTGAATAGCTTCAGTAGTTTTCTGGTAGAATCTAAAAAGACAAAAAAAACGACAATCTTTAGGGTTTTCTCTGTAGAGGATCAAGAAACTGCAAACAGTGAGCAGTTTTAATGTCTTATATTCCTATCTCGTATTTTTCCTTTTATTTCTTTTTCCGCTCTGATTGCTGAGGCCCAAAACTTCGCAAACTATGTAGAAAAGTATTGGTGTGAAGTGCGGCTCTTGCCTTGTTCCTGACTTTGGGGGGAAATGCCTTTCAGTTATTCACCATTGAGGCTAATGTTAGCTGTGGGTTAGTTCTTTATTATAGCTTTTATTATGTTGAGGCTATGTTCCTTCTATTCCTGCTTTTCTGGAGAGATTTTCATTATAAACTGGATGTTGAATTTTGTCAAAGGCATTTTCTGCATCTATTGAGAGATTCTATGTACTTATAATCTTCAAGTTGTTAATGTGCGTGAATCTACATTGATTGATTGCCGGACAAGTTAAAGAAGAAACCTTGCATTACTGGGGATAAAGCCACTTGAGTTCAGGATGTATTGATCTTTTTAATATGATGTTGGATTCTGTTTTGCTAGAATTTTATTAAGGATTATTTGCATCTTAGTTCTCCGTGGATATTGGCTTTAGTTTTTTTTTTGTGACATCTTTGTTGGTTTTGGAATTAGGGTGACTGTGGTCATTGAATGAGTTTTGGAGTCTTACATTTCTGCAATTTTCTGGAAGAGTTGAAATAGTAGGGGTTAGCTCTCTCTAAATTTTTGGTAAATTCCGCTGTGAAGCCCTTGGTCCCGGCTTTTGTTTGTGGAAGATTTTGATTACGTTTGATTTCCTGCTTGTGATGGGTCGTTAAAAATTTTCATTCTTCCTGGTTCATTTTTGGAAAATTTTAAATTTTCTAAAAAATTTTTCCATTTCTTTTAAGTTTCCCTTTTTATTTTTAAAAAGGCGTTGGATGTCTTTATGATCCTTTGTATTTCGTGTAGTCTTTGTGTCCTCCATTTTTATTTTTAATTTTGTTGATTTATTCTTTTCCCTTTTTTTTCTTGATGAGTCTGGTAATGGCTTGTCAAATTTTGTTTTTCTTCCCCGAAAAACAGCTTTTAGTTTTGTTGATTTTTTCTATGGTCTCTTTTGTTTCTTTTGCATTTATTTTTTGCCCTAATTTTTAAGATTTCTTTCCTTCTACTACCCTGGGGTTCTTCTTTCTTCCCTTTTCAGTTGCTTTAGGGGTAGAGTTAGTTTATTTATTGATTTTTTTCCCTTTTTTTTGAGGTACCCTGTATGCTATGAAAACCCCCCTTAGCATTGCTTTTTTCAGTGTCCCCTGGTTTTGGTTGTTTGTTTTAATTTTCAATTCATTTCATGCAATTTGATTTCTTTTTTGATTTCTTCTGTGATTTGTTGGTTTTTTCAGACGTGTTTTTAGCCCCATATTTGGGAATTTTTTAAAAAAGTTTTTTTCCCCGTAATTGAGGTCTAATCTTACTGCATTGTGGTCAGAGAAGATGGGCTGGAGATTTCAATTTTTTGGAAATTTTTCCAAGGCTAGATTAAATGGCCCCGGGTGTATCTATCCTGGAGAAAGTTCCCCCGTGCACTTGAGGAAAAAGGGGAGATTTATTGTTTTGGGTGGAAATCCTGAAAATATCGTTTAAAACTAATTTGTCTATTTTATCATTTAAACTTTGTGTTTCCCGTAAATTTTTTGTTTTGTTGATTACCATATTGTGAGTGGAGTAAATTTAAAATCCTCACTATTATTGTGTTATTGTTAATTTCCCCCCTTTTATACTTGTTAGTATTTGCCTTTTATATTGGGTGTCCAAAATTTTTGGGGTATTTATTTATAACTTTTCATCTTCTTCTTGGATTGATCCTTTGATCATTTTTGTAGTGTCCTTCTAACAGAGACATTACTTTGCCAACAAAACTCCAAACTAGTCAGGCTATGTTTTTCCAGTGGTATGTTTGGTGTGGAGTTGGACGGGAAAAAAGTGAGCGCCACAGAATGGATGCTTTTGAACTGGGTGTTGGAGAAGACTCTTTAAGTCCCTTGGACTGCAAGGAGATCCAATCAATCCATCCTAAAAAAGGGGATCAGTCCCGGGGGGTTCATTGAAGGACTGATGTTTAAGCTAAAATCCAATACTTTGGCCCCCTCATGCGAAGGCTGACTCGTTAGAAAAAGACCCTAATGCTGGGTAGGATTGGGGGGGAGGAGGAGAAGGGACGGGCAGAGGATGGATTGGGGGGAGGCATCCTAACGGTTGGGCATGGGTTTTTGGGGAAAACTTGGGGGTTGGGGATAAACAGGGAGGGCCCGGGGTCTCCAAATTTATGGGTCAAAGGAGTCGGAAACGACTGAGCAAATGAAAATGAAAATTTAAAATGAAGTATAAGGGGGTTTTTATTTTGATCTTTTCCCTGTTTTTTAAAAAAAAGATCTGAGTGGGAAAAAAAAAACTATGACCATCTCTTGTGAATAGAATCTGTGTAAATTGATGTCTCATTTTAGCTTCATGTTTATCATTCTGAAGGGTTTGAGAACCCGACTTTCAAGAATATTTGTTAATAAAAATTATATTTTACAGTTATCAATTTAGAACAAATTAGTTGAATTTCTGAGATGAATTAGGTATTTTTCAAGTCAGTTGCAATCAACCCGCTCTATAATTCAGAGGGCTTTTTTGACGGGTGTTTTTAACTAGT